>JAOVVI020016416.1:0-10894 GCA_028571085.2 Nepenthes alata
GTGGTACACGGCAGAGAGAGAGCGGGCTGGGAAGGTCGGAGGTGGCCAAGAAGGAGGCAGCAGCAGCGGCCGCTTGTGGCAAGGCGGCATATCATGGCAGGAGAGAGAGAACGCACAGGTAGAGAGAGAAAGGACACGCTAGCAGGAGAGAGAAAGCGTGATTCAAGTACATCAGAGCATCTTTTCTTTCGATCTACTTGGTATAAAGTTGAGACAAGTATCCTATAATTTTATCCTTTGTCTGATTTTGCATCCGATGTATTTTTGTTTCAATTTGGAGGTTTTAACCTTGTGGGTGCACTTTTAATTAGCCTGCTTATTTTCTTGTACACGCATGACCTTTTTACCGGTCGATTGAGGTATTTGTTCTATTTCTGTTAATATTTGAGGATTTTATGATTTTCTGAAAATATGGATAATTATTGGATACTATATATTTTTATATCAGTACATTTGTATAAAAATGAACATGAAACTTACATTAGGCCGTACATTTTCACATGCATACGCCAGATTGTGTTCACTATATTTAGATTTGTTATTAGATATTCTGGCCAGCTCCCGACAAAAAGATATTTGCTATTGGAAATCTCTTTCCGCTGGCTGAAAAGACTTGGACATAGTAACTCTTCCCATTTGGATGATTTATTAAAATTTACATATAGTCGGATATTCTAATATATTCAACAACGTAAGGAATTGCACCCAAAACTGCAGATGAAAAAACATAGTGAGCAACCTCACCTATGGGAGACAGAGTTCATAGGTGGCCTAACATATTAGCTTTACCTGTATTTGATTTAGCCTAAGGTTATCGAATTAGAAACAACCTTTTTTTTAAGCTAGTCTTTAAATAATCGGAACTCA
Source organism: Nepenthes alata (assembly GCA_028571085.2). Classification (NCBI taxonomy): domain Eukaryota; kingdom Viridiplantae; phylum Streptophyta; class Magnoliopsida; order Caryophyllales; family Nepenthaceae; genus Nepenthes; species Nepenthes alata. The sequence continues at coordinate 868 of JAOVVI020016416.1, forward strand.
AATTTTGTGCATATTTTGTATTTCTATATAGATTTAGATATTTGGACTTAGATTTCTAGACTTGGATTTGAGATTCGCTGATTTTACCCATAGATGGGTTTTGGTATGTCTCGTACATTGATTTTAAACATATATTTTGATCCAGGCCTTTGGATTTTTTGTTACGATGCTGCTTCGATTTTTGTGCACATAATTGGATTATCTGCATATTGAATTTTACCCCGGATCACGAATTGATTAAGCCTTGGATTTGGACTTTAGATTAGACATCTGCTTCTTAGAATCGGTTCGAATCACTACTGTTTTATATATATATGTCCCCGGGGGGGCTGTTTTTGGATTGGACATTTGTTTGGAATTAATATTTGATTTCAGTACGAAACTACTATTGAATTTAGATATTAAATTTTATTTTGGATTTGATGATTAGATTTTTATATCGACGACTTAGATTTATATCTGTTTTCTAATTTGGTACTTATTCCTTGATCCTCCCTCTGATTTATTAGACCCGTTTGCTCATATATAATACTTGTTGAGCTCTAAACTCATATTTTATATTTTGTCCCTTCAAAGTAGAATGTTTGAATGCATTGCAAGAGTATAGACGTGATCTATCAGCTGTTCATCCGATTTGATGAGTTTTAGCTCCGTTATGGTTTAAATTGGTATTCGATATGATTGGATTTTGGAGTAGGCGGATATAGGCCCATGATTATATTTCATGAATAGTTTGGGTATTATGTTATATTCTGATTATAATTATAATTGAATTGTCACCTCTCTTACGATGATTGTAGAGCAGGGCGTATTTATATTGTCCAGACGGCAGTCCGATGAAATCCTGTACAGATTTTGATTTGTCGAGTCCTATATATTTAGTTTGTCACACTCGGATTTTGGGACTTTGCGTTATTTATTAAATTTATTTGAAATTTTAAGTTTTAGAAATAACAAGTAATTAAACCTACTAAATTTCAGGTTATAACATTGCAAGTATACATTATGTATTTCAAATGAATCTTACTCTACTAGTACCAATACGAGGCATAAGAAACAAAGCATTACACCTAGGATTCAGCAACCCAAAATTCATTTGTATAGTTAAAGATCTAAGAGCTGTTGTTAGAAAGGAGGTTCAGCTGTTAAAATTCCAATAGACAGATCTAAGTAAGCATCTTCTATCCGGAAAATTGAATTATCAGTAAATAAACTCGCTAATCAGATTAAATTCATGTCAATTTGAAGTATGAGAAAGAGGAACAAAATCACGCAAAATTAGAGATGGAATATCTATATTTTCAGGCTATAAAACCTCACCCTGTATAATAATCTTTTGGAATATAGACATCCCTGACCACCCCAAACCTTTCAAACGGAACTCTCAGTTCTTCAGGCCTGCAAGCAGCAGAATTTTCTAAGTTCTAAAACTTTGAATAACAAGCACAACATACTTCTTATCCATCCTTTCAATGTCAATATGAAGAAACAAACCATGGAGATACAAAAACGATAAATCTGAAGCAGGGAAAAGCTTAGCCAAAACCCCAAAACGAGACATTATAAATGTAAGAAGTTACCTGCAGTCCAAAGGAATGTTTCGAACCAACAGACTTCCAATATTCTGCTCCTTGCTTCTCCCGAAACCACCATTGTCTCTTCTGAGTGAGCTGTATCCCCTTCTTGGGGGGCTGTATCCCCGTCTTGGGGGACTATATCCCCCTCTAGGAGGACTTCTCACTCGACCTCCATATCCTCTCCCAGGAGGGCTGTAGTAGGAAGGGCTGTACCTCCGCATGGTGTAACCTTTGCAAATATCATTTTGTTTAATCCAAATTTCCCAATTCATAAATCCAGTTGCTTTCAAGTAAAATATTTTGACAAAATAACTGAATATTCAACAAATTCCAAGAACACTAAATAAACTAAAATTTGCAACAGAAACAAGGTCAAATTTTATAAAGAAGAAGATGGTGAGGGAGGAGCGCGACAGCCTAGAAGGAAAATCCCAATTCAGCCAATGATGAGTAGCCTAAATGCATACTAGTATCTAAAGAGACCAAAACTAATAAACATCAAAGAACAAAAGCATTCAGGTCAGGAACTGAATTAAATTCTTCAAATTCAATTGAAAAATCAATCACACCAGACCTAATGAGAGTTGGATGGCAATTTACCTATTCAAACAGATCCATTACAACAATTTTTTTTTCCTAATAACCATCTCAAATGTGAGAAAAGACTACCCATTTTCTTTATCCAGCAGTTCATTGAGGAAAAAAAAACTTAATATGCATACGGCACCAACAAACACCTACCTGACAAGGGACCATACGCACAACCCCAACACAATATGATGTGTGCTCCATGGCCATATCGAGGAAATTGCAGGTGAAACGTAGTATTTGTTAAGGAAAGGGGAGTTCTGGCAGAGGAGAAGGGGAAGACAGCAAGAACGTGAGTGCAAGAGAGGGAGAGAGCAGAGGGGAAAGAAAAAAAGACTGAGGGAAGAGGAGGAAGGGATCGAGAGGGAAAGGGCGCAGAGACAGAGACCGAGAGAGAGAGAGAGAGAGTGGAAATTGGAAAATATTTTTCTATCCCTTCTATTACTCACTGACAGCATATATATGTGGAAAATAGAGTATAACTACACGGTAACCGTGCACTACAGAACCACACAACAAAAAGGCTACTAACAGAACAATATGTTAACACATTAACAAAGCACGTGTACCGGAAACAGAAATGAAGAGAAACTAATATGTATAATGTGATGTATAATATGTGTGTGAAGGGTGAACCACATATTTAATATAAGGTCTTCCTCAGGCCCGACTGAGTAGGGGCTGCGTCAATAGTGTCAGCAGTGAGACCCGTCACGTTAGGTTCGGGTACTATGCTGAAGATTGTCGTCTAGCTTCGGAGGGAATATCGACGAGTACGTAACATTGTCGTTTCCATCAAGACAACATTATCCTCAAAGTTGAACAAGAGAAGGTCCGGACAAGATTTAGCAACTGCTTCCCAAGTGGTCTCTAGATCTCAACCAGTCCAACCCATGGTAACATACTCAAGCCTGGACGATGAGGTGCTAATCAAAAGGGATGCAAACGTTGTCACGAACAAGGCGCTGGTACATTCGTAAATCCTCACCAGCACCCATGCCAACATCAACCCAAATTCATAATTTCCACCGGCCCAGATTGGGTAAATGCATGTGCTTATTTGCATGCCAACACTAGCACCCAGAGCTCCATGCTTCCTGTTGATTTTAGGGCGTTCCAGATAAGTGGAAGCAAGAAGAGACCGAAATCTGGACAAGGTTCCAACACAACCATCCTTCCAACCATCTCTGCTACTGATATCCAAAGGACCAACTGATCCAGGCAAACCATTGTTCCCCATAAATCTTCCAAATTGCCCATAAGGAACTGAAGGGACAGCCTTAAACACCTTATGAATGCCACCTTGCTTGGGAAAGATTTCATCAGATGGGTGTTTGGTAGCTGAATAGACAGACAAATACTTTTTTGTTTGACAAATCGCAGCAGCTGGTTGCTGGGTCACATCCCGACCCTTTCTGAACTGGTGCACAAGGTCTCGTCCCATTGCAAGTGAGTATGATAGCTGCTATCATAGCCACAATACACCAACATAGGAGTCCTCTTGAGAGCATTCCTGAGCTGCTCCCAAGGCTCACACATTTCCTGATTTTTCTCAAGTTCTGAGGTCTTAAGCTGCTCCAGCTAGGTTCCACTGCAAGTCTTCTTGGGCATGCCAGCCAGTGAAGCTGCTGGCACCATTGGACCGATCAGCTTCACGGCGTCTAGTCCCGCTAGCTGAGAGGCATTCACAACCTCTCCAATGTTATCCCAGGCAGCTGTTGATGCAACACCACCCAAGACAGTTATAAAACCTGTCAACGATGCCTTCAGCCAATAGTTTGCAGCTATGCATGGGCAACTGCAGCAAATAGTTTGCAGCTATGCATGGGCAACTGCCGCATCTGTGAGCTGCTGGTGGCACTTGTCCCTCACCCGCCAAATTATTTGACTCTTCCTTCAGCTGCTCGATTTTGGCATCATAAGTCGACAACTCAATAACTCTAGTAATTGTTGAAATTGCCTGACGTTTCATTGCTGTCTAATTGATTTCAACAGCCTTGGAGCTGAGCAGCTTTGGCCTTGTAAGATGGTAGGGTAGTGAATTAGGGCGCAGGATGAGTCGACCCAATTGTGTCCCGAATTTGTCCCTCTATGGAGGAATTGATTTTGCATCTATGAGCTGAAATGTGTCGAGGTGAAGATATTCAGATGGAGAGTCACGTTCAGTAGAAGCAGCACTTGGTGCCATCGTCTGTCCAGAGCCGTTTGCAATGGCTATCATAAATGAGAACTGGAAGAGTGGTTGGAACTTCCCAGACACATTGGTAGATGCTGAAGTGAATGAATTGACAGCTGAACTTTGCATAGGCTGTGTCATTCCAGTCATTGTTCTAGACCCACTGACTGTAGTGATAGCAGATTGCCCAGAGGAGAATATAGTTTGAGAAGGTGCCACAGAGGATGCCATTCCACTGGATCTCATGTTTGACATATGAATACCAATAGGGTTCCCACTCATTGACTGTAGTGCCAGAGAAGTACCCCCAGTAAGGGCTGCAGAGTTCATGACTCTTGCTTGAGATAGATTATTTAATTTGGCGCCTACAGGTCACAATGACTATTCCATGCTAACCAGGGGTTTTAAATCTTGTGTGTCATTACTTAGGATCATCTCCTGAGACACCGGAGGCGGCGAAGATGTCTGTAAGCTTGGCACACCTTGACAAATAGGACGAGGAACAGATGGCATCTGAGGAAGAGACGATCCAGATGCCATAGAAGTTGCAATGTTTGGCTCAACTTTAACAGTTGCCTGAGGAATGTTTCCAACAAATATGGTTGCCCTATTCATCTAGATCCATTGACTGAAGATAAGGAAGTTGGAGGCCCTGAACCTTCAATAGAAGGATCCGATGCTCTAGGGTTCCGCTCTCCAGAATCATCCAGTTCCTGAACTGGTTGAATAGGAGCAGGAGCATGAATGGTTGTCAAGTCGTCTTCTGCAATTACAAAGGCGCTGGACAAGTTCCGCAAATCCATAAATCCGTTCCTGCGTGCTATCGCTTGCTCCACTCCAGTGCTATTAAAATTTGTGGCAGAGAACAACTTCTTGTTGGGCTTGGCCAAATGAAGATAGGAGGTGATTTGGCTATTAGCGGGTGCATGAAGCAGGGTGGATGAGGGTGGTGGTACTGACGCGACGAGTGAAGCAATTTCTGGTTGAGGTAGGGAAGATGAAGAGTGGTGGTGGCGTCTGGTGGAGTTGGTGACGTTCTGAGAGAGGTGTGGGTTGGGGTTTGAGGAGACAGTTGTGGACTTACGCTCGAAGGCTCGATAAACAAATTAGTGGTTGGGAGCAACGTAGGAGGATGAAAAGTGACTGATGGAGCAGCAACAGATGGTGGAGGGTTGAACAGCAATGGTAGATTTGCTGATGAACGATGTTGGCGCCCAATCCTGTTGAGCGATTGAAGGATTGCATCAAAGAAATACTGGATTTGTGCTTTAGCAGAAGCGGCGGTTTGAGTGTCTGGCAAAAGGTGCGTGGGTGAGCTAGGGTTGCGCTCGAGTCTGTTGAGTGATGGAAGGAAGGCAGCAATGGAGTGCTGTGTTTGTTTTGTGGTGGAATTCAATGCCGCGATTCGTGCTGTATTTCACCAAATGCTTGCCATCGCTTCTTTCATCTCCTTGGACAGCTTTGCGATGGCATTTTCTAGCGATGCAAGGGCTTGCTCTTCGGCCAACGTCTCATCTACTTTTGTTTCAATGAAAGCACCATTTGATGCTTGTTCCATGGCCATATCGAGGAAATTGCAGGCGAAACGTAGTATTTGTTAAGGGAAAGGGAGTTCTGGTAGAGGAGAAGGGAAAGACAGCGAGAACTTGAGTGCAAGAGAGGGAGAGAGAAAAGGGAAAAGAGAAACAAACTGAGGGAAGAGGAGGAAGGGATCGAGAGGGAAAGGGGAAAGGGGCGCACAGACAGAGACCGAGAGAGAGAGAGAGAGAGAGTGGAAATTGGGAAATATCTTTCTATCTCTTCTATTACTCACTGACAGTGTATATATGTGGAAAATAGAGTATAACTGCACGGTAACCGTGCACCACAGAACCACACAACCGAAAGGCCACTAACAGAACCATATGTTAACAACACATTAACAGAGCACGTGTACCGGAAACGAAAATGAAGAGAAACTAATGTGTATAATGTGATGTATAATATGTGTGTGAAGAGTGAACCATATATTTAATATAATATCTTCCTTTGGCTCGGCTGAGTAGCGGCTGCGTCAATAGTGTCGGCAGTGAGACCCGTCACCTTAGGTTTGGGTACTGTGCTGAAGATTGTTGTCCAGCTTAGGAGAGTGTATCAACGATTACGTAACAATACATACCGTACGTTTCAAAAACTCCAGTGAAATCTGATCAAAACACTAGTATAGAACGCAAGTATTGCCGAAATACAAATATAAACCAACAAATCTCACAACCATGAACATGAAACGAAGCAAAATCGCAATTTTACAAGCGCAGCCATGGCCTAATCTCTACATAAGTATAAACACCTGTCCTATACCCCTTCAACATTCAAAAAAAAAAAAAAATCCGTTCTGTGCCTGTATCGGAACAAGTTTAGCAATTCGATATGAGCACCGACCACCATTGTCGGTGCAAATACAAAAGTTGAAATACTATCTTAGGGTATTGTAACTTTTAATCAGAACCAGCATCAAAACATGGATATGCATCACGTTTTCTTGCGTAATAAGTCTCGCATAGCACCTCACCCTTTCCAGCAAAGTGAAGAAAGAAAAAAAAAACAAAAAAACTGAAAGCAAGAGAATAGTTTATCAACAAAACAACACCGCGCGGACAAACAGAGACAAATTAGGGTTTGGTTGTAGAATCAACGAGTTGATTGAATGAGTAAATCGAAGAAATTGATTACGATTTTACCTTTGCACTAGAAATTCGCTTCGACCTTGGCTGCGAAGAGAAAGTCTCCGTGCTGAAGAATTCCACGCTCGTCTGTAATTCTCACGAGCCCGAATACTTGGACAGCTGGGTAACAACATGCGTTGGAAAAATTTTGTAAACTTAACGGGTCGGGCTGACCCGAGACCGAGTTACACAGTTTGCATACAGATGGGTTGAGCCCCAATGATATAGAGTCCGATCTGATTTGTTTGGATCCGGATGTCTAGGGTATACCCGAACCGACAATTGAATAGAGAAATATTATTATTCTCATAATATAATTACAACTTATTTGCAATTTAATTTTTTATATTTAAAATAATTATATCTAGTGCATGCATATTATTGACCATAATAATTATAAAATATATAATAAAAAATATATTTTTTATTTTTTATGGTGTAAATTTTATATGATTGGTATACCGAAAATGGGCTGACCCAAAGTCAACGTAGGTCCAAAATGACCTACTGAATGGTCAACTCGTGAACGACCCAATTGGAGACGCAGACCCAAACCCGAATCCGGACCAACAACGTTGACCGCTGTGCGAAGCCAAGTTGGGCATTTGGCGGTTTTCCTACAGTAATGGGCACATTCCTCTGTGGCCCACAGCCCATCAGCAGATCGCTGACGGAGCTCCCTTCGCTCCCCACGAAGGCGGACGACACTCCGGCGGTCAACTCAAGCGTTGATCGTCTTCTCCTTGCGCGTTAGGCCCAATATCGTCTTTCTACAGTAATGGGCCTGCACTGTTGGGCCCATAACTCCTCCGGCAGCCAACCACAGCTTTCCACGCGTCCTCTTTGATCCTAAGAATATACTGGCAAGATTGGCGCCCTTCAAATAAGGAAGGCGCCAGACTTTCCCAGAACCTTGCCCACCAAGCAGCCCAACGGTACTAAATCAAAGAGGAAGGAAATAATCTCGAAAAGCTGTCGGCTGATGCGCAAGGAAACTATCTCCTCCACCGTGGCAACTGGCGTCTGCCCCAGAAGGCAGGTCAGCCACGGTGGCAAGAGGGGATCCTGCCTTCCAAAGAAGGAGGATTGCCCCCTCTCTCATAAATAAGCCCCAGAACCTTTGTTCTGGGCATGCTCGCAGAGGCTCTGATCCTTGCTTTGATACACGCTTTGATTAACGCTTCCATGAACGCTTGAGAAGAGAACTCTAAGTACCCAGAAACGCTCTCTGCTTCCAAGCTCCCAACGCCTCACAATAATCCTCAAGGCAACAAGCGAATCCTCACGATCGTTTACTGCCTTCCCCACCGATCCAGATACAAGAAGGACCTTACGTCTCTCTCTTACATCTGGATCAAAACACTCTCTTCTCAACCCTCTATTTTCAGTTCCTTTCTCGCAAAGGCTGTTTACTAACTTGAGCGTAGGAGTGTTATCGGTGGGACAACCTCCCGCCGTTAACGCTGACCTCTTGTTCTTTTAGTGGTCTGCAGGACCCGCACTCAGCGAACGGATCCGGATCGGGTCAGCCCAGAAGAATCCGAATCTGTTCGAAGTCGGATCCAGGTACGCATCAAATATATATTTTTAAATTAGGGACTCTGCATTTACATGGTTGATGAGTTTGTTACTTTTTCATTATAGGGTTGAATAATCTTTCACGGAATAATAGACCCTCTCTATTATAAATTATTGTTCGTTTTAATGTGATTGTTTCCTTCCCAATAGACCGGTGTCATAAGCCCTACAAAGAGTTACAACCCATCTTTTTGAGGGGGCAACTATATTTTTCGTTTATTTGTCGACTCGTTTTATCCTAAACAGTTAAGTGAAATGTTTCATAACAATAATGGTTCTGATTATGGGATTGAGGAGTTGTTGATGATATCATAAATGGCATGTATCCTGCTCAGTTATAATCATGGCCCTCAAAAAAATGTTATAAAAAGGTGTGCACGGTTTGACCTGACAACTAGCCCTTTCCGGTCCATGTTGATTACAACCATGATCTGGTCTACTTGATTATTGTTGTTCGTCAATTTGATATTAGCCAAATCACTTCTTTAATCCGGCTCATAAATTCGATTTCATTACCTATTTTTTAAATCCAATTTAACTTTCTCGGGATTAAATTTTATGTCGGACCATTTCATTTGACGTACATTTTCTCTCTTTTTTAAACCCATGAAAATTTCAATTTATGAAATTAAGTCTACAAAATAATATTAAATGGGATTGGAAATAATTCCTAACAACTAAATTTTAAAAATCAATATTGGATTATTAATAATTTTCAAAATGTACTTTTTGATGAGTAAGCGCCGATCCGAACTAAATTTATAAAAAGGGATGCCACACGACAAATATATTTATTTTGATATAAGTCGTTCTATCAATTATGTGAATTATAAATATAATTTAAAGAAGCCCCTTCACTTTTTTTATTTTCTCAAATATTCTATTTCAATAATTGCACGTTTATATTACACTGTGTAAAAATATAATCGTTTCTTTTCAAAAAATAATTAATCATCCATATATTATTAAAAATTAAGACATCAATTAATATCACAAAGCTGACATTGGAGACTGGGATATTAAGAAACAAAAATAAAATCAAAACTCCTACCTAGAGGGACCCAAAAAAAATAAAAACAGAAGAAACTAATAGATCATACACCCCCATCGATCAATGCAGAACAAAATCCCTAAGTAAGGAGTCAAAATAGAAGAGTTAACAATATCGAACGTATCTTTTGTTCTAATCTTTCTAAAAAATAATAAACTATTCATGAAGGGCAAGTCTAGCTGTCTGGTTGGAGTGGCTCTTCCTTTCCTATTTAATAGCAGCCACTGTCTCAATTTGTTGGGTCCCATGTCTTGGCCCATGAGACAGGCCCAGGCTCACGAAGCAGGCCGCGACCCATAAGGAAACCAGATGCCCACGTGAAGTAATCAGCCCAGCCCAAGGGTTGATTGGC
>JAOVVI020016417.1:0-10894 GCA_028571085.2 Nepenthes alata
ATGTGTGTTTGTGTTTGTATGTATATATCTATATATATATATACATAATAATAATTTATTTATATTTTTGTATTACATGTTTCACAAATTCTAAAACCACATTACAATGGAATATACCATAACATATTCTAAAGCATATTCTAACCATAAACAAATACAAATACAAATTAATAACAATGAAAATGAGCATGAGTTATGTCACCGGCTGCATATACCTGGCTGTGGCAGTAGACTTAAAATAACATATCGATTATCAATGCATTGGTATTTGCATAATTGAAAGGTAGAAGGCTGTCAGGTAAAACTCTGCAATATGATGGAATATGAAGATTCTTGTGTCATAACTATTAAATTTCTTCTCTCCACCAGTTGCAGATTGTCAAATCTGGACTTCTATTTGAAAAAAAGTAGTTTATTATGAGGTTACTTGGAATATTGGCATGGGTATTTTTCTTGAAGTTTTATTTAATATCTTAAATTTGACTGTGTACAAATAAGCAAATGTAGCTTTCCATAAGAAAGTCCACTTGTTTTAATTGAACTGTGAAATTTGATTTGAGGAATTGAAAGAAGCTTATTTGAGAGAATGGTGAGTGGTTATTGTGTTATGTAATATGTTGGAGATATGGTTTCCTGGGTTAGTCATGTCTCTCTGATCATTTATTCTCTTTAATCTATAGGTGTTGATTTCAAGGTTAAGTATGTCAATATTGGAGGCAAAAAGTTGAAGCTTGCAATTTGGGATACAGGTAACGACTGAGGTCTTCCAGTATTTGCATTTGTTCTTTGCGTGAGTTAATGTGGTGATATTGGGATTTCTCACCCTGCCAAGTAAATAGCAAAAAAGCAAGCATTATGATGCTTAATTACATTATTATATTAGTATCTTGTGATTCAGGCTTATGAGTTTTTCTGTACATCATTTCAGGTTACCAAATTGGATGGCCCTAGCAGAGCCATATTGTTGATATGCTTAGTAGCTTGTGTTTTCAGTTTGGAGTGCTTCAACTGCCTTTCTGTTTATAACACATTTATCTTGCACCTAGACACACAATAGGCACACACCATGGGTTGTGAAGATGTGTGAGAGATGAGCTGGACCCATCATGAGAGGATTAGGTTTCAAACATGTTCCATTGTAAAGATGGACTGTGCACAAGGCTTCTTCATTGTAGGTTTTAGGAGGGTTAAATGCATGCACCCCTAGCTCTGTTTGTGAAGACTATCTCTGTGTATTTCAGTTTTATTTGTAGAAAAGCTGTCCTACTTGTATATGCTTTGGAGTTTGGACCTAGTTGGTTCTCCTTTGCCCGTGTAAAATCATGGCCTTAGCATAGGCTATTTCTGGAGTTTTAAGTTTTCTGCATGTGGGCACAGCCAGAAAATTGTTATGAGCTGTCTTTGAGGAAAACAGACAGCATTTTTTTGTGCACCTTGCTAATTGAACTCACTGAATGTTAACTTTTTTTAATTACAGGTGATTGCACCATTCAAGTTTGTTGCTTTTGTAATTATTCTTTGTATTTGCAGTGTGCTAAATTTTCTTACACTGTAGATTTGAGAAAATTAGCATATTTTTAGTGAGGTTTTTTGTGAAGTTTTCACCTTGTGTGATTATAACATTAGAGCTTACGTTGGATTACCTAACTCTTTTTGAAGGCGCTGGTTTTTCTCAGTTCTGATTTCGCTATATTGTGAAAGTTATTGTAACCTCTATTTTACCTAATGGTGTATTGATTTGTTTCTGCAGCTGGCCAGGAGAGATTTAGGACATTGACAAGCTCATATTATAGAGGTGCACAGGGAATTATCATGGGTATGCTTTTCTTCTTTCATAGCTAATACTATTCCATAGATATCTTTGAAGGAAAAGTTACAAGAAAGGGTTAGTTTCCATGTGAACAAGACATTTTAACATTAATGATAGAAAGAGATTTCTTCTTTTTATTCCACCAACATATATATATATATATTTATATGAGAGGGGAAGGATGGTGGAGAACAAAGATGCAGGACTAAACAATCATATCAAAATTTCAATGACATTTATTTGGAAAGTAGATGTGTAGCTGATGAATACTTGTGTTTTTCAGCCACAATCTTTTAGATTGTCAATCCCTGATTTCCATTTTGATTTTGAGTCGTTACTTTTAGACTTTAGCTACTGGATCTGAGTTGTAGTAGTTTTGTTTTGACATCTCATATTTTATTATGCTTGTAAGTGTTTTTTTCTGTGTATCTGTTCCCATAAAAGGCACCAAGACAGATTGAAATCTGGGTTGAGTTTTGAGCATAGGGTGTTCTACATCAACCGTAACCAGAGCTGAATGGTTTTTCCATTCTCTGTGGTCGTGCATTGCTACAATCGACACTAATTGGCTGCCCTTCCATTGAATTTCTACTTTGAAAGAATCGGCTGCCACCTCACCAACACCTGGCAGTAGATTTTTGCACATCCCCACCATTGCAAAAGTGTTCCTGCTTCTATTATAACCTAAATCACACTCAATAGAAGCCATTAGATGCTAGAATAGGGGAAAAAAAAAGATTTACTCTTTCCTATAGCCTTAGTAGAGTAGAAGAAATGCAGACCCTTATACTTACAACCAGCCTGTCCGCTTTCTTACGAACTTGAAACCTGAAACCCAAGTCTATTCTTATAGTGCATAGGTATGATTAATACTTAGGCTTGACCACATTGAAGCTCACTTAAAGGCCAAATTTCTAGGCAAGTCAGATTCAGAGGAACTGCTTGGCCTTGATAAATCTGAAGCACACATAAAACAAAGATTAATATAGAACAACAAATCTGTATTTCCGAATTGCACATGACCTATTTGAGGCTGCACTTGTCACCCAATTCAAATATCTAGAAAGAATATCAGAAACCTTGGAAAAATGCATGATGTGATTGAACCACAATGTACTACATTCAAACTGAACGTGCCTGAACTAAAAGTCAATCTTTTAATAAAGGTGGTTAGTATATGATTCTTCCTGCATTGTGGGTTGTTTCTAGGATCAGATTTACACAACCTTCCTCCTGTATTGTAGAGAGGTTGATTCCATATTTTAAACTTACGACTTTCATGTCATGGTGGAGCAATCTTACTTTTATGTCCGGGCTAATCCTATAAAAGGGTGGCCCAGTATATGAGGTTTCCTAAATTGTGGGTTTAGGTAAGGTTAGATGTACGCAACCTTATTCTTGCAATGTAGAAAAGGTTTTTGTTTGCAATGTCAAAATGGCCACAACTCTCAAATTAATCTTTCTAAACCCTTTGGAAATAAGAATTGGACAAGTTCCACATGTACAGCTTTTGTGGAAATATTTCTATAGAGAAGATAGAAGACAAGGAAGAGCTCCTCAGCTAAGTGACCTGATTCCTTTTGAAGCTTTTTTTGGTAAGTCAAAAAAAGTCAATCCCTTTGAAGAAGTTGCACGCATCAAGCTTATTTTTTTTGATGGATTCTCCTTAGTTGCTATCAGAATATAATATATCTGACTATCTTCTTCTCAAACCCATGATATATGACTATCACATGATTTTCAGTTTTTATTTTATTTTATTTTATTTTTTTGTTTCCAAGACCTTTTTGCTTAGGTAGCTCTTTACAATTCATGGTAAATATTTTCTACCAAGAGAATGTTGGAGAACGAAGAACTGCAACCTTTAGATTTTCTGTGCCAGATTTTCAGCTAGTTGAGTTTGCCACTTTTTGAGTTTGCTACTTTACAGTTGTAGAAGTGTTTTTTTTTTTTTTTGTCAAATCTTTTTATGACTTGTCAAGATTTAAGCATGTCTTTTTGTTGTGTACCAATTCCTATGTAGGGCACCCACCCAAAAGTTGCTGTGTGTTTTCAGCAGTCCTGAGATTGGAGATTTGAGTTGAGTTGTCTGTGTAGACTGTAGATTTTTCTAAATCTGAGGGACATTTTTTTTTATTGCTGTAATACTGGGACAGTGGTGATCCCCTCCTTTTCTGTCCTTTCCTATGTTGTCCACCTTTGTCTTTCATAGTATACATGCCTTTCAGCTGTAAGTTAAATGTTTTCACTTCAGATTTTTCCCTTTTAATAAATGGGAGGTGAGTTGTTGGGGAATATATTTTATTTATGTGGGGATGCTTGAAGTTTCTGCTGCACCTATTTCAACTGACAAGTTCAGTTGTTTGTTTGATTGCAACAGTGTACGATGTGACAAGGCGAGAAACATTCACCAATCTTCGTGAAATATGGGCAAAGGAAATCGACCTCTACTCAACTAATCAAGATTGCATTAAGATGCTTGTTGGAAACAAAGTTGATAAGGTACTGTTTGGCTTGCCATTGCTTCCCATCAACGCACATTTATTTTAAATGGAAGCATATGGAAACTTTGGATTTAGCACTTTGATTTGCACATCTTCATGATGTAGAAGTTTGCTTGTATTTCAGTTCAAGAAAAATTGCCCTCTCTCCTTTCTCTCTCTTTTTCTCTCTTCTGGCTGCAGGTTTATATACAGATTTGAGTGTAGTGAGATTGATGGTTGAAGAGAGGAATTTTCTATTCAATCCCAAGAATCACATCCTTTTTTGCTTAGTTTGTGGTCACTTTCTGTTTATTGATCAGCGATTCAGCGTAAACCCCATCCAAAAAAAACCATCATTTGTTGGCCTCATCGATGATAAGAGGTGTGACTGTGTAATGGCTGTTTACCCATATATTAATTTAGACATGTCCTGAAGCTCAACCAGTTCACTCTCCCGTGATACCATCATAATGGGTGTTGAAAACTTGATATCATTGTGGGTATCCCCTCAAGCATAAGATATAATATCAGTTATTTTTATTTTATCCATCTTACTAAAAATGTTTCAGTGGATGATATTTCTGGCGAAAGAATAGAATCATGGACTTAGGATTGCACATTTGACTTTTATCCCAATTCCCAAGGACTTGGAATTTTTTCCATCCATATGTTTCCTTTAATGTGAGATTTTGACATTAGTAAAGATTCATCTGTTTCTGTAGCAATAATGCTAACTAATCCTACCATTCATTCACTAATTCTTTTTTGCTAATTGTTAGCAACATTTTCAGATGCCGTTGTAGTTATTTGATTGGTAGCTCTGTATTTATTTGTCACTCACTGATACTTGTGCTGCTGTGGTTAACATCTTATGAGATGGCCATAGTTGGAGTTTCCACGGGTTCCTAAGTCTTGCAGTGATGAATTTTAAATTTCTTGCTGATACTTTCTGAAGATTGTATCGATGAACTTGTAATTCGAGGTATTTTATGCAAAATTTTGCTCTTCCCTTTTCCAGGAAAGTGAGAGGGTCGTGACAAAGAAAGATGGAATCGACTTTGCTAGGGAATATGGATGCCTGTTTATTGAATGCAGTGCAAAAACTCGAGTAAATGTCCAGCAATGCTTTGAGGAGCTTGTTCTAAAGGTGAGAAACAAAGCATGTAGCATCTAGAAGTCAAGTCATTTTCTTTCTATTACTCCTACGCAAGAATCAAAAAATGGTCCCCCCCCCCCCTCCGGTGGCTGGTTGAGAAGCTGGGGGGGTATACAACTATCATAGAATGATTTAATATTTTTGGATATTACAATAAAATCACGATATGTTTTTTACCATATATTATGATACATCGGCAGATACTTTTTGACATATCGGCTGTTTTATTTCCCAGGTTCAGATTTGCAAAATATTTTTTTGCGACAAAGACTTTTGATACTGGAATATATTACTTGATAGACTTGATACCATTATACTGTGACTGATATTAATACTGATATGATATTTTAATCCATGACAACTATGTAGACCCAGTGACAATCTGCGTTGCTCAATTATTAAAATTTTTGTTCTTACATGTTTTGGAAAAAAATTGTACAAGTTTCAGCAGAAACATTTAGATTCTGAACTTTAAAAAAAAACATTGAGATTCTGCCTCTTTTGTTAGACTGAGTGCCTATGTATAAAGGGCAAAATTATCATGGCAGTGGACTGTCATATTTGATGATCCTGTTATCAATGTACTGCAATTTGTACACCTATTTTTTGGCCCTGCTGCTCAGTGACATTTACACTTGTAAGCACGTGTAGGGCCATGCACCAAATCCATGTCCATGCATAAATATTTACGTTTTATGCAAATTGTGGTCTTTTAGATCTTATGAAGTCCATGTTGCTTGGAAAGAATTGTGTGTGTTGATGAAAATATCGATATTGATTGTAGCTATAGTGGTATCAGACATATCGGATAATAGTTATTTGTCTCAGATATATTGGAGTCTAAGAATTGTTAGCTAACAAAAAAATATTAGGTATATCGGTCAACATTATAAATATCGACCAATATATCACCGATAATAATAATTAATTATTAAGGCAATCTCCGATTTTTGTATAGTTGATTTTATAATTCTTGAATGTAAATATTTTGTCCCTGTACTTACAATAGTTTAGTTTATGCTGTCAAATTAAGTGCTTGCTGAAATTCTTTGAACTTATAATACAACCTAATGAAAAATTTGACTTATTTTGTTTGATAGGTATCACCATACCTATATTACGCTTAAAAGCAGAATGATGCCCCTTTTGGTTCCGCCATTGCGGAATCAGCTTATGTGCAGAAGTAGAATCAGAAGTTTTCCTGAGGTTACAACAAAAGTTAAAACCAGAACAGGAATTTAAGATTCTGCTACTAATTCTTCTACTGTGCACTTCTAAAAGCTGATGTGTAGTGCTTCTGTCTCATTGAGAGAGCATTTCTTTGTCATTCTTAAGTTCATCTGTTAAGAGTCTATGTTTGTTATTATTTTTCCAGAACGATGATTGATTAGTGTTGACGTCTTGATGCAGATTTTGGATACACCAAGCCTCTTAGCTGACGGGTCGGCGGCCGGTAAAAAGAACATCTTTAAGCAAAAACCACCACAACCTACTGAGACGACGAGCGGGTGCTGCTGATGCTCGTCCCCTTCGACTTTGATAGTCTCCAGGTTACACTTTCTCTTCCTTGCTGCATAAGAAGAGCGTTACCCTCTGCTGTGCTACCCTGTTGGGTCCCATTTGAAATATAGCTTTTGTTTCCTGAATTGCAAACCTGATTTCGTAACTTTATGATTGTGATTATTTATTTTCTTTCCCGATCAACGTTATCCATACAAATTGACTGGCTATTTGCATATTGACGGTGGGCATACGAAGGAGTCGCGGGTTTTACGGAGTGCATTTTGTCGTCGTTGTGGTGGCTGGACGGCCGATGAGCCGGTGAGCAGGGCTTTACATCCCTCTGTTTCATAATATGTACTAACAAGAAGTCAATTGATGAACATGGGGCAGGAGTGCCACTGAGAAAGTAAATGTGATGCCTATAATATTTCAAATTAAAAGGGATTTGTGACTTATTTGATTGGAGAGTTTATATTTTTTTTTTAATTTTACGAGATTTTATTTGATATTTTAGGATATTGTGTTATATTATTTTTTAATTTTAAAATATCGTTGGTTAGAAAATTATATTTGTTTCATAATTAATATAAGATTACTGTGCTCTATATAAGGATCTTAACTCTAATGTTGAAGTTATTATTGTTTAGTTAAATAAATATTGAGTACTGTATTTTTTTTCTTTCTTTACTAATATTTATTTATTTTTTCTCTATTCACTTCTCCTATTTTTTCTCATTTTTTTCTATTTTTTTAATCTCCCCTTCGCCCTTCCTGGGTCAAAATGAAACTAAAATCACAAAAATATACAAAATCTGGTTATGTTATTATTTTTTATATTTGATACGACTTAGATTCAGGATTTAAAGAAGTTTAATTGATGTTAATTTTGTGAATAAATGAGGCATTAATTATTAGCATCCCGAATTTAAATATCATAATTAGATTGATATGAAATTAAAAGAAAGTTAAATTTTTTTCTTTTCACTCGAATAATTTATTCATTCTCCCTCCTATATAAAGAGAATCAAGTAAAGAAATAGTATGAAGATGTTATTTCGAAATCGGTCCCTCCTTTTTCGTTCCCAACAGGGGATCTATATAGCCGTCTTTTTTCAACCGGAATACCTGATCAGATCATACAGTTTAAAAATCAGTTCTGATCCGTTACGGTCGATTTGATCCGTTATGACCGGTTTGATCTGTTACGACCGGTTAACAGGAACAGTTCTTCCCACGTGTCTAGAAAACTGCAGTAGTTTTCTTATTTTCAAACAACTCTATGACCCAATGGACATTCTTCAGTGGGCATTTCTTCTATGTTAAAATCAATCCGTATGTTATTGTACTCATCAATATTATTAAAATATTTATATTATAATAAAACCATAAAATAATTTACTTATTTTTAAAATATTTTCAAACCTAAAATCTGGACCATGGATTGCTAGCCCTAGGGGCACTATAAAATAATAAACCACAAATGATTATACCAACAAGTAATGAATAAGAATAAGACACATAAATATCTTATAAGAATCTCTTATAAATGAAGGGTAAAACTATAAAATATTAGATCTATATGAAATCTACTATGATTATAAGTATAATTATATAACTTTTTAATAATTTAATTGGTTTCATCATAATGTTAGTAAATCAATGCAAATACAGAAAGATATAGAAAATTAAAACACAATCCTTAATAAAATGTCCAAAAATATAACCAAATAGCATATCTAACGATATAAAAGTCTAAACACGGTTCGGAGTCCAAATTGTTGGCTAAAATCTTCTCCTTTTTATTTTTTTCTCTCACTTTCTCTATGTATATATGTGCATCCTGCAAGTATAAAAGCGTCATCTAGTTTTCTCGTTGAAAAACCTCATTTACTCAAACACTTGTCGTGCAAACCTCCCATGGAGCTCCATATGATCGAACAATAAATCAAAATATAAATATATATAATTGACATGAAATTCATAATGGAGTAATCTATCCCAACAAATTTCTCTACATGATCTTGTGAGGGTCAATGCCATTTTAGCACTCTCTTGACACACTTAAAACTTCCTCTTTGCACTGCTTCGTTTATATATCCAATCGATTGTCATCTGTTTTGACATTGTCTACAATCAACAACTCTAAATTGAAAAACATTATGTACCACTTTAATGTGCTTAGATTGAAAATGAATGATAAGCATTTGTAAAGATAAATTATGATTTGACTATCATTAAGCAACATATATCATTCTTACTTGAAGTCTACCTTGTAGATCAACTCATTCGTCCAATTATCTCATTGCTTGCTTCAATTACTATATGAACACGACCTTGGTGGTGGAGAGTACAACATACATTTGTAACCTCGATCACTAAAATATTACTCCTCTTGTGAACATGAACAAATACCCCACAGTGGATTTCCTAAAATCAATATCTCCTACCATATTGACATATGTAAACATGACCAAAACGGACTTGTAGTTGCCAAAGTATAAACATATTCTAGAAATATTTCAAAAATATATGAGAATCCATTTCATTGAGGACTAATATTCATTCCTTGGATTGGAAAGGAACGGGCTAAAACTCCCACCATGTAAGCTATATACGGCCTCAGATATACCATTATATACATTAAACTATCAATCACTGAAACAGAAGAAGCCTTGATCATCTCGGCTTTCTCTTTCTCCATTGAAGATTTTTTTGAGCACACAACTTGAAATTATTATTGAGGGGAGCCCAAACCAACTTGGACTTCTCCATAGTAGAAGTATTGATGCACTTTGTTTATATAAGTTTCTTAGGATATTTGTAATTTCTTCTTATTACGAAAAATTCTTATATCAAGAATTTGTGTCGCCAATTCTAAGTCATTTAAAATAAAAGACTTACTAAGTTACTTCTTTAGCTCACAAATTCAGAATATGTTCTTTTTAACGAGGAGCATGTCATGTATATGGAGCAAAAGGATCACAAAATCTCCCTTGAATAACCATTGCACAAAAATATAATAATTGAAAGTCATCTTCCAGTGGCCTTGCTTCATCGTAATGGATTTAAACTTTTAACACTATTGTCTTGAGGTTTGCTTGAAACAATAGAAGCTCTTCTTAAAATAGCATACCATGTGCTTCTTTCCCTCAATTTCGAATACCTTTGATTGTTTCATATTAATCTCTTTCTCTAAGTTACCACGTATGAACACTGTCTGCATATCAAGTTGTTCCGCTTCTAAAAATTTAAAGGACCTCCCAATAACTCAATAAAGTGGTTAATAATGACAAACCAAGCAATTCATTATCAAATTTTATACCATGTCAAAAATTGATTAATGCCACCTTGTAACTAATTAAGATGATCAGTTACTGAACTCCCTTCCTAATACTTCAATTGTATCGATTTCATCAAGGGAGACAATTCATTTTTGCCGGTGTTTGAAGCATAAAGAACTTTAAGCTTGTCTCATAATGCTCTTCTATGCTTTTTGTTATATATATGATTTTAGATAATGCTATCTTTAAATTGTTAAATATAGTCACAAATTTATTCGTATTTAAATCTCACTCCTCATCAAATTTAGACTCTGATTATTGTGTAGCAAATTCCAAAAGGTGCATTGCTTTGATAAATAAAAGATCCTTTATCTTGCCCCTTCAAATGCCAAAATTTATGCCATACAAACAAATTATCTTGTTTGTGCACTCTATGTTAGCAAATAATGTGGTTTAAACAACCACAAAAGCGAAATAAAAAATTGAGTTTATACCTCACGCTATTTGCTTGCTCTGTTTTCGGGATGTGAGATCCGAACCGACTTTGAGCTTCTGGACACGCCTCAATCTTCTAGATGGTATAATACTTGAGTTGGGTACCAGGGATAAAACCAGAACTCTCAATTTATAGGCAAAACCATCAAATGCCACAATCGTGCGT
>JAOVVI020016419.1:0-10894 GCA_028571085.2 Nepenthes alata
ATAGAGTCAACGCCTACGATTATAGGCTCCTCAATATTGTCCGAGCGCCCCGCTCGGACATGATGCTTTAAAGAGTCATCGTCCATTTCTCACAAACGGAGTCCGAGGACTGCTCAGCCAAACATCAAAAGTCCTCGTCCATTTTCCCCATGGAGTCCGCGGACACAGTGCCACTCGGGAGTGACCCCAACAGTAACTCTACACATATCTTATTTGTATGTTTGAGAGAAATTTTATTAGGCTATCTTTATCATTCGATTGCCTTGGATGAACACCTATTAATTTCCTAATAAATTAAAAAAATGAGTATTCAAGTATATTTGGTATAAATTTTATTTATTCCCAATACAAAAATGAAAAATTAAAAACACTTACTGGTTGAATGTTTCAATTAGATGCCATTAGACTTCCAAATATTCCATAAAATAATAAATTCATCAAAGAATTGACCAATATTCTTAATTTTTAAGATTTTTAACAAAGTTTGTACTTTTATGTTTTAAATTTATTTGATACTAATTTCTTTTTTATGTAAAGAAATTTTGTTCAGATTCAGCATTAAAGAAAAAATTCAAACGCCTAATTCGACATAATACTACTTATTTTATATCAATTTTAGTATTAAAATAATCGATCAACATCTTTCTTTGTTTTTCAGTTTTTTATTTTTTATTTTTTATCTGAAGTGGTCTTTCCAAGTTGTAACTTAGGTTAGGTGGCTGGAGTGATGCCTCCTTTTAGGCTCTGCCCAAGTGTCTTCCCGTTTCAAGACTTGGGTCTCCACGCTCATCCTGTCCATATAGGGTTGATGTTGGGAATTATACTACTGGAAAGTGCGAAAGAATGACAACTCTGCCATTAGAATGTAATTTGTTATGGATTCAAATAAAAAGTACATAATATAATCATCAACCATAAAATTAAAATTTTAAAATAAAATAATATCCACACTGCATTCAAATCTGAGTATAACCTAATAAAATATCAACAAAACTCCAATGACAATAATAATAACAGTAACCATCATAGGATCTCTTCGAATTATCCATCTATGCAATAATACTAATGCAACCTACTCATATATTCATAAGGAAAAAAATGACCATCCAAATTAATACAAACCAAACGCCACAATTTACCAAACAACGAAAATAATCCAAACTCTAATTCTATAATAATAAAACATACTAACATTAACATATCCTTCATCTAAACGGTGCAAAAAATATAGCCAATACACAAACAAGCTAACCACAAAACTAATACTCACAAAATATAAGCCAAATCTCTGCCAATAATCATGTCCAGGCTCTCTTTAAGATGCCATAGCCCTCTAATATTAAAGGATCAAAATAGTAAAAATATGAGCCGAATGCTCAATAAATATAAGTATATAATATGTCTAAAATTAAAACGAAGTAACGAATCAAATAAACAAAATTCATAAAAGCTAAAGTCTAAATATTCGATATGTTAAACTAATAAATATCCGAATATGGTCTTGTACTCAAAACTATAATCCAAAAACAAAAGTCAAATGTATAAAACTAGCAAAATATGATATCCAATCAATCGATGATGAAAACCTACGAATCTCAAATTGAAATCTTAAGTATCCAAATTAATGTAGGTAAAATATAATGAAAAATATAAAATATATTCAAATCAAAGAACAAAAGACAGAAAGACTAATATTACGGAATGGTTACTCCTACTCAAAGCAACTTTAGGCTATATCACTACTATTTAAACCCATAGGTTGGCCATTTATATATTTTTCCTATAAATGAGGACGAAGTGTGACATATTGTATTACCTAACCGGAATCTGATAGAGTTTCGGCTATAATATAGTTGTTAGACTAATACAATCTATAAAAATCTCTGCACAACATACATATATATTTACAAAACACAAACACAGGATCCAAAAAGTCACAATATATTTGCAGCACTAAATATCATGTCGGAATAGAGAGATGCCACTGATCCCTGAAATACTCATCACAAAAATCTGTGAAAATATTTTATAATAAAATATACCATATTCCAGTTGAAGCATATGACCACTATTATTAATTATTAAAGAACAAAACTTATGTATACAATCCTCTTGATACAAAAGAATCGTCATCTATACCAAAAATACAAAAATACAATCTCCCAAAATATAATATATAACATCTCAAGCTCTAAAACTAGGCATTGATCTTTTACTCATTCTCGTCGGGTATGAACTCGTGCTGACCATCTAAGGAGATACCAAAATAGTAAGAAGTGAGCTGAATACTCAACAATGCACATATATAACACGAAATATGCAAATTTCATAATCAAATCATAATAATGCATGTAGGAAGGAATAGAAATGAATGAGATATCATAAAATATGAATTAGAAAATAATGCTTTTATGATGTCTTTCAATTTCCTTTAGCCCTTCTTATAATTCTTTATTTATCCAATTATTCTGAAAACTTATTTTATTAGGGATCAGAGCCAGTAGGCCTTACCGACTAAAAAAGTGATAAATCGTAATCTTAATTGTATTTATTTTTACATAATCAAAAGTCATCTCCTCCTATTCATGACTGAGAGGTGAGCCATCTACATATAATCCCAATAGACGGGGCCTTAACCACACGTAACCCTTAGCAGATAACGATCTTTCATTATAATACGCTAAAGTACACTAAAATATATTATTTGATGAACATTCATCGGTTCAAGTTCTTAGTTTCTTATTTTCTTAGGAATTTCTACTCTTAAATCCATAAATCCTTCATTCCTACTCTTTTGGGAACAGTTCATAAGTCCTTTACTTAATTGTAGAATATCCCTCCTTAATTCTTTTTACATAAAATTTGTACAGATACATATTTTCATACCATTGTATGCTTAAATCCTCATATGATCTTAATTACATGCATAAATTCTTTTGGAGCTTTAAAGAATTAAAAAATTATTACCACATTAGGACAAGTATAACTTTAGAACTTCCGGACAATAAAATTTTTTTACAAACGGTTCGCAACATGACTTTCAAAATATACAAAATTAACATATCCGTAATGCATGAAATTATATACCAACCAATCACGTTCATGAGCTAGGGTCAAACTCTCCAAGTCCACATTACGCATAAATTTCAAAGAAAATGGAAGAAAACATGCGGGGCGCAGTATTGGGGTTTTGTTGGAGACAAAACACACAAAATATGAAAAATCAAACAACAAATCGGTAAAATTTTATGCTTATGTCATCAGCCTCAATTATCTAAAACCAAATCATGCATAAATTCCAAAATAAACGGATAAAAGTGTCTGGGTGTGGGGTTAGGGTTTTCATGTACGAAATACCATATAAAATCACCGAATTGGACATCAAATAATCAAATAATCATACTCAAGACGTAGGTTTTACAAAAAATATATACTTGAACCGGTATCAGAATGAAAATACCCAAGATAAACGGATCCTCATGGGAAGTTAGAAAATGACGCACGAAAACCCTCATGGGATTTTTATATCACGGGTTGGCCCGTAGCAAGCATGCCCTCAAGCGCCCGACAGGTGCTGGCCAACTGGTTCGGGCGCCTGGCGGGCCTTCCCCGCCGATTCATCTTACGCTATCAAAATTAAAATTTTCTACATAAATTAAGCATAATTTTGATTATATTAACTTAATTATCTCCTAATTATTATATTTCAGAATCTGGAACCTCACAACTCTCCCCTACTTAGAAAATTTCATCCCCAAAATTAACAGGTCCTAAAAGTGATCACATACCTCAAAATAAGTAGGGATATTTCTCCCAGATCTCATTCTTCTTTTACCAAGTAGCCTCCTCCAGGATGTGGTTCCTCGGTAGGACTTTGACTAAAGGGGTCGTTTTCATCCGAAGTATTTGGTCCCCACAATCCAAAATTCCCACGGGCTCCTCAACGTATGACAAATCTTCACTGATCGATAGAGGCTCGTAATCGATGACATGAGTAGGATCATTGACATACTTCCAAAGTACTGATACATGGAAAACGTTGTGCTTCTCTCCCAAAATCAGTGGCAAAGACAATTGGTAGGTCACCTCCTCCACTTTCTCCAAAATCTCAAATGGGCCAATAAGTTTCAGTTTCAGCTTCCCTTTAATTCCCAATATGGATACACCCTTTGATGGTAACACCTTCAAAAAGGCAGAGTCTCCGACTTCAAACTTGAACTCTAATCTTCTCCGATAGGTATAGCTCTTCTGTCGGCTTTGGTCTACTTTCAACTTCTCATGGATTAATCCTGTGACGGAACAGATTTTTTTGTTCTCAATTAATTTCGTCATTCAGATCAGGATCTATAACGGAACGAATCTTTTTTTTTGACTTCCGTCATTACGAACAGAATTGGAAAACCAAAGAGATCAATACAACACAGGATCACATATACCATCTAGGACTTACACATGATATCCATAAAATAAGTAGCGGAAGTAACTCTAACAACTTGCTGAGGCATACATAATCATAAAATTTCCAATTATAAAAATTTATATATTTTCTAGTCGGATCATTACATCAAAACTGCTTCCTTTGTGATAATTTCAAAAGCGCTCTAAATCTTCAGGAATCCTTTAGATTGAACTCTAGTCTTTCTCATCAGGCACATGCTCTATAGTCTCTTCTGGAGGGGGGAAATAGTAAAACAGTGAGTCGAGGCCCAGCAATATACATACAGGTATGCAGTAAAACATGTATACATAACAAAGCTTAGTAAAACAAATACAATGAATATGAAGATACAAATGTTATACGAAAGTGGTTTATAGCAAAATTTTATTGCAGACAAAAATAAAATGATCAAGCTTCAGAAATCAAAAATCAATGTACTCAAGTTTCAGAAAGCATAAATCGGTCTTACTTTCATAGTTTACAGAAAACTCATCTTTATCAGTAAAGGAACCCACTAGTAGACCCTACTAGTTGAGGGAGCGAATAATCGAGGATAGATTGTGTTTAGTCCACACAATTCAATGCCAGAAACTGAACAGAAATATCTCATCTCACGGGATCCTTCCCAATCCATAGGGGGGCGGAACAGAACAGAAGCTACCGTCCTATT
The DNA here is from genome assembly GCA_028571085.2 of Nepenthes alata. Lineage (NCBI taxonomy): Eukaryota > Viridiplantae > Streptophyta > Magnoliopsida > Caryophyllales > Nepenthaceae > Nepenthes > Nepenthes alata. The sequence goes on from JAOVVI020016419.1 coordinate 5,109, forward strand.
ATAACGCCCTGAGGAGGGGCGGACCACATATAACTCTATGTACAGAGTTATCCTTGATTATCACCATAACGTTCTAAAGCATGCCGGAGAACCAAACCTAATTGCATATCAGTCCTAGATCCATAATAACATAACAGAGATATAATAACATAACAGAAACATTTTCTTCTTATCGCTTACTAAAAGTCATTTTCAGTATTAGTCGGAAACATCACTACTAATCCTTCAGAGATTATGTACAGATATCTTAAGGCCGCTTTAAAAAACTGGTTTCAAATTATAGGACTTAATTCAAAAATCATATACTTAAAGCCGGTTTTAAAATACACTTGAGGCCGATTTTGATTTCATGGCATAAAATACACTTGGGGCCGGTTTTGATTTCATCATGCAAAGGGGCCGAACTTGATTTCATGCAAGGGGGCCGAACTTGATTTTATCATGCAAGGGTCGATCTTGATTTCATGCAAAAAGGGGAGGCCGAACTTGATTTTATCATGCTTGAAGTCGGTTTAATTTTCTTACAAAGGAAAGTCGGTTTAGATTTCAGGCTTAAAGTGGCCGGTTTAGATCTTCATGCTTGAAGTGGCCGGTTTAGATTTTCATCAAGGAAGGACCGGAGCTCTTTTCACATCAAGGGAGCCGGTTTCATTTTCATATTCAAAGGTGGCCAATTTCATCTTTATACACGGGAAGGCCGAATTTAATTTTTCATTATGGAAAAATCGAATTTGATTCTTCATCAAGGGAAAACCGAACTTGATTTTCATCAAGGGAAAACCGAAATTATTTTTCATCAAGGGAAAGCCAAACTTGTTTTTCATCAAGGGAAAGCCGAACATGTTTTTCATCAAGGGAAGGCCGGACTTGTTTTCTATCAAGGGAAAGCCGAACTTGTTTTTCATCAAGGGAAAGCCGAATTTGTTTTTCATCAAAGGCCGAACTTTTTTTAAACATGCGGTTAACAGATATTCTTCTTTAAATCAATGATCAGAACAAATATCGTACATACCATAACATAAGCTCATCAAAAATCAGATAAACTTGCAATGCAAACATGCATATACTTGCATTAAATCATGATCTTAAAACGAGGGAATAAACTTGCAATATTCTTAAGAACAGAAATAGTAACGTCCGAAGTACACTTCCAATATCAAAAACAGAGTATACATTTGCATTAAACCATGATCTTAAAAACAGGGGGGAAGGTGTACACTTGCCTGACAGTTGTCCGTTCACCCTTACAGATGAGAAGCTTTCTCCTTCTCTACTTCTCTCCTTACTACTCTTTCTTGCTAAACTTAAAGCTCTCCTTCCCTCTTCGCTTCTAACTGCTTTCAATTGCCCGCACCCACTCACCTCTCATCCAAAGCTTAGTATATATAGAGGAGGGGTTAGGTGGGGTAAGTGGGGTAAGTCACCTGCTTCGGTACCTCTTTTCAGAGGGTAGATGGGAGTAAGTGGGTTAGTTTACTTACTCGAGTACGGCTAACGATGTGATTTACTTACTTCGTTCAGTTAAGACCTAGTTGGTTTCTAACTAAATAATAAAGTTGGCCTTTGGCATTAGTTGCCATTAATTTATTCGGGTCAATATTTCGGTCAAAGCTCATTATTCTAAGTAAGCCATTTTTCTTGTCACGTTATATTTTTTCCATTGAAGACCAATAAACATTTTTAACTCCCGGTCAACATCTTCAGTCCGGTCAACTTCTTCAAATCCGATCAACTTTTTGATTTCGGGATCTCACACGCCTGCCACCGACCCTGCTGGTGCGGCGTGTCAAGGACACCTGTCACCAGCTTAGTGGAGGCGACGCCTGCTCTGCAGATACAACGCGTCAGAGATGCCTGCTTGCGTATCTGGCATGTCAGGAGCCGTTGGATTTTTATGATGGCGCGTGCATTTTGGTCATAGTAAATCATCTGAGTTGGCATGCTCGGATATTTTGGTTCCTTATGCGGAGACGTCAAGGTTGTCCTCGTCCGTTGAAAGCCCTCTAGGACTTTTCCTAATTGTCGGATTCGTTGGGCTAGAGTTCTCGGATGTTTCTCTAGTTTCCTTGATGACGTCAGCTCCTTTTGGTGTCCTCGCGCTCCTATAGGTCAAATGGGCCTCTCGGACCTTTGTCACTACTTGGGCCTCTTGGGCCGTGGGTGTGACTTTGGGCCTTCCTTGTGGGCCGCGTTTTATGGGCCCTAGTATTTGAACCCAATAATTATTATTATCATTTATCATTTATTATTAATTATTTCATATTCAATATTATTTATAATATTTAGTAATATTAATATTTTAAATTATTTATTACTATATTAATTCTATTACTATATAATTCGAGTCAAACTATTAGGGTGTTACATTCCGTGTTATGTGATTAATGGCATGGAAATGAAGTGATTTCTCATAAAAATACCTAACAATGGTAGAGCCCCAAACCTCCTCACCTTGCATGACAACGTCAGGAGGGAAAATGACAGCAGTATCCCCTTCAATTCTTTGAGGAGGGAAGAATTTTAGCGGCACGGATATATTCGTAGTCCCTTTGTGAACTAAATTAGACTAGGATAACTTGGGATTGCCCTCGTTGGAGTCAGAGGAAGCTTTCTCAGAAAAGGACAAAGGAAGGAGAAGGCTACCTTCCTTAGGCATTGAGATCTGTCGTCTGTCTGCCTCATCATCCACCTGCGCAGGGGAGGAATCATGCAGCACCGACATGTTACCATGGCTCTGTTCCTGCCTCTTTGAACATTCTAAAAAGGAAGCATCTGGAACAGGGGACTTAACCAGGTCACATCTCTGCAATGGAGGAAAAGAGTCTGAGGGTTGGGGTAAAGAATCAACAGAGCCCTCCCACGAAGAACATGAAGTGGGCAATAGAGACAGAGGGGAAGGTTGGGAAGGACCAGGCGGTGGCCCTAGGAGGCCGGCCATGACCGCCGCCATCGAAAACACAATAATCTTCAACCCTAAAGCCCGCCTTCGCAAATTTAAAAATCTAAAGAGAAGGAGAGCTTCTCAATTTAAGTCTGGGAGGTAGTGTTTTTATGTGGGTTTTTCCAGGAAGGTTTTGGTTGTGTTGATTGGCTTTCTTTCCTTCAACTTTGCCGGAATAGTTTTCCTGGGATGGATTGGAAGGGAAAGGACAGTCTGGTTGTTTTTGCCAGGTTGGATTTGTGGTTCTGGCGGGATGAGTATGCGCTGGATAGCCCGCTCGAAAAAAAAAATGAGGCTATTATTGGTTTTCCGTGCGTTCTTGGAATAAACTTGGCCCACTGCCAGGAAAGCTTTACCGGTATGGAAAAGGAGGAAATGGGATGTCGGGATGGGATGGTATGGAATGGGATGGATTCTGGGATAGGTTTGCCGGGATTGTTTGTACGGCCGGGATGACTGGCTCGTGCGGAATGGGCTGGAACAGGAGGGATGGGCTGTTTTTGCCAGGATGGATTGGATATGCCGAGATGATTTTGCCAAGATGGTTGGAATTGTCGGGATGGTCTGGTTTGCTGGGTGAAATGTTTTGCCAGATTGGAAACCCGCATTGGCCACCCTCATCTTTTCTCTCGCAAAATAAAAATGATTGGCATGCTGGTTTGATTTTGCCAGGATGGATTGATGCCGGGATGAAATTTGCCGTGTTGGATTGAAATGCCGGAATGGATCTTGGTGGGCTGATTTGACTCCGGGATGGATTGATATGCCGGGATGAATTTTGATCGGCTGAATTGACGTCGGGATGGACGAATTAGACAAGTTCTCCGGGTCGGGATGGATTGCGGATGACCTAGACAGGTTGTTTCTGTGGGTAGGCTTGATTTGCCGGTATGTGGGGTGGGATTGTTTTCGGTTGTCTTCCCTGTGTCTCTTAATTGGGGATGGATTGGTTCAAGGTTTTAGACGGATATAACTCTATTTGTTTCCTTTATTTTTTTTAACTTTGGATTTTATGACATCCTTCATAATATTTGAAAAATGTCCTAACAATGAGCTAATTATTGTACATGATCTTAAGATTATTTCTCAAAAAAGGTTAGTTGTGTCATTTTTGTAAAATCATTGTAAAGGTATTTAGTAATCCTTATAGTACTTTGAAATAATAATTAGAACTTATTGTAATATTAATATGTGATTTTGCATTTATGTACATATAGTTATTAAAATAAAAACTAATTAAATTAGTTTATAATATAATCAAATTATTTTACATATTTATAATTGTATATGCACTCATATGTCTCTTCTCCTCTCACCATATTCGTCCACCTCTATTCATGAACTATATCATACCTGTTGCGATTTCTGGTCCGAATTTACTCGGAGATGACTGGGCCTCCGTTTCTTTAACCCAAGACCTGCACAACACCAAAGAAAACAAAATAGTCAAAGGGTCAATGGGGTTAGATCCCCACAGACTCTCCGACGTTCAAGTCAGTCATGGCCTTTTTTAAATAAAAAATAAAAGAGTTCATTTATTTTTCTTTCAAGTGAGAATATTTCATAGAGAAAGAGAGAGTCCAAAAGTCCCTTTCATTGGAGGATTACATTCTCTTTATAAAAAGTCACTTTTCAGTTTCATAACTGCTCCGGTTTCATAACTGTTTCGGTTTCATAACTGCTTCGGTTAAGCACGTTTATTCATTTTAACTTCTGGTTCGTTGTTGCACGGTTCATTCAAAATGAAACGTGAATATTATGATGAGTTTTTCTAACCACCCCCATGACGGTTATCTAAGTCATTCGTGGGCTTTAATTAATGGGCCTATATATTGAATCGCTCAGGTGATTATACCCATCACTAGCCTCCATGCCAGAAGATTAAAATTTTAATTTCTGGCATGTCTTTCTAATCGGTCATATCATAAAGCTATCATGTCTTAGTTTTCTAATGCAAAATTGCTTAGAATTCTTCATGATTCCGGATTTCTTTGTAACTCTGGATTTTTGTTAACTCCAATTTTGTATCCACTCTGGATTTGTATTCACTCCGGATTTTGGTGACTCTGGATTTTTGTGACTCTCATTTTTTGTCACTCCAGATTTTTATCACTCCGGATTTGCATTCACTCCGGATTTTGGTGACTCCGGATTTTTTGTAACTCTTATTTTTTGTCACTCCGGATTTTGTCACTCCAGATTTGTATTCACTTCGAATTTTGGTGACTCCGGATTTTTGTGACTCTCGTTTTTTGTCACTCTGGATTTTTGTCACTTCGGATTTTGTATTCACTCCGGATTTTTGTGACTCTCATTTTTAGTTACTCCGAATTTTTGTCACTCCAGATTTGTATTCACTCAGAATTTTGGTGACTTCGGATTTTTGTGACTCTCGTTTTTTGTCACTCCAAATTTTTGTCACTCTGGATTTGTTTTCACTCCGAATTTTGGTGACTCCGAATTTTTGTGACTCTCATTTTTAGTCACTCCGGATTTGTATTCACTCCGAATTTTGGTGACTCAGGAATGAATCAGTTCTGACACAAGTCTTATTTGGCTTGCCACGTGTCGAACGTCATGCAATATCTTCTGTCATTGCCGTTTGAGTAGCAAATATTTTCCTGACACGTGTTCTCTCATCATTTTTTTAATTTGAACTTTCACATCCCTTAGAACCTATATTAGGGTTTCTTCCCTCGTATGGTTCTGCATTTCAATTTTCTTCTTCTTGTTCCAATGGCGTCCAAAGCAGAATCGATGAAGTCTATTCTTACCGCCGTGGAAATGGAAAAAATTATTTTCCAATATAAGATCTCGAGTTCGTATTTACGTTCAGTACCATTTG
>JAOVVI020016420.1:0-10894 GCA_028571085.2 Nepenthes alata
ATCGGGGTTTTGTACAAGGAGGAAGTGAGAGTCGTCCTCGAGGCTTTTGTATAAGGAAAAAGTGAAAGCCATCATCGGGACTTTGTACAATGAGGTATTGCCATGATTGTGAGGAGATGTGCACAACCTATCCTCGATTATTGCCCCCATTCGCTAGCGATATCCTTTACCGATAAAAAAAAGAGAAATTTCTATAATAAGACCGACTCTGTTTTCTGTCCCGATTTTCAAAATTGACTATTCCGGCTTTCCTGATCACTTTTGCATTATGTAACTGCCATGATCCGGTCAACTGTCATTTTACAATATTCATGTTGCATATGTTATAGCATAACCGCTTTACAGAAAATCTGCATGTACCTTGTTGAGCTCCGACTCACTGTTTTCTATTTCCCCCCTCCAGATGAAATTATAGAGCTGGTGCATGACGAGATAGAGTGACTAGAGCTCCGTCTAAATGATTCTAAGGATTCGGAAGTATATTTTGGAGTTACCACGGAAGAAACAATTTTATTGTAATGGTCCGATTGAAATATATGAATTTTTGTAATTGGCTTTTATGACTATGTATGCATAAATGAGTTTTATGGGTATGAATGTAAATATTTCGGCAGGATATTAGATTGGCTTCTGCTACATATTTTATAGATATCGTGTATGGGTCCCAAATGACATCTGTGATCCTATGATTGGGAGGCACGACCGGCCCGGACCAAATCACCGAAACCTTGGTGTCAGTTCTGGGAGGTCGCTGGCAGAATGTAAAAAAAAAAAATTCCGTTCCGTCACAAGATTGGTACTAAATATAATTCAATGATATATGGACATTCAGGCTGGTCGCTTTGGTTTCCTATCAAGTATTAGATTTTGCCTCCTTTAGAAGTGGTATGTCAGGTAAGTTTGTTTATAAAGTGCTTCAATTTTGAGGATATTATTGTTGTGCAGGACAAAAAAATGGATTATAATACTACAGAACTTAAAACTGTACACAAGAAAACATATTGACCCAGTTTGCTTCCAACTCAAAGCCACTTAAGGAAACTTGAAACTTAATTAGGAAACAAATCCCCTTAATCCTGCATATCTTTCACACAATTAATTTTTAGTGAGTACAGTTTACTGTTGGATCAGAATTAGCTCATGCCTTTCATTTGCATGGACATGCATAACACTAAATAAACAAAGTGAGCCAGTTTGGTTTGGGTTTGAAGCAACTCAGCTATAATATCTCAAATTTTTATTCATATTAATTTCATATTAATTATAATTTTAAATAAATTTAGCGTGATAAAATTAATTTAATATTGTGAAATTTAAAAGGATATTTGAAACGGGAGGGCTGACGCTCCGGGGTGTGCCCGAGTTGCCACCCGAATATTAATTTGAATTTTGGAATAATAAGAAATAAAAAATAGAATAAATAAATAAATAAATAATAATAATATAAAAATAAAATAAAATAAAATATATATATATAAGAAAAAAAATAGAAAAGCAGAGGATAAAAACAGTGAAAGGGTGGATCGGGGAGAAAGAAGCTCGAGAGAGGACAGGGTTTTCAAGCCGCTGTTCACTGTGCGCGGCGGAGGAGAGATGAGGAGGTGGGTCGTCGACGGCGGCGGCGCATGGAGGACACCGTGTGGTGGTGGTCGGAGACGGTGGCGCACGGTTGAGGTCACGCAAGAGAGAGAGAGAGCTGCTGCGTGAGGAGAAAGGAGAGAGACGGCCAACTGCTGGCCGGAGTCGCGACGACGGGAAGGCCAGTGAGGTGGGTGAGGAGATGGTGGATCGTGGGTGGCCGCGGCGGTGCCGACGCACCGTGCGACAGCAAGAAGTCGTGCGAGGAGGAGGAAGACGGCGGCGTAGTGGTGCCAGTGCCGACGGGGTGAGGCCGAATAGGCCGGTGACAGCCACGTGAGGTGGCGTGGTGGTGGAGCAGTGGCAGAGAAGCAGCAGCGGCGCGCAGCAGTGGCTCGTGTGGTGATGAGAGAGAAATGACGCGATAGAGGAGAAAGAAACGTCTTATTCAGGTGTTTCGGAGCCTCCTTTCTTCAGATCTGCAAAGTATGAAATTTATGCAAATATCTGTAAACTTTCTCTTTAATCTGATTTAATTTCTGTTATATTTTAGACATTATTTAAAATTTTTACTAACATGTATGTAATTTTATTTGCTCGATCTGTTTAACCTGGACATGCATGTGGAGTTTATTGGTTAATTTGGATATTTTTAGATTGAGTTTTATAATTTTAGAGGGTTTAATATTTTTTTGAAAGCCCAAAAAAATTTATTGAACACTGTATATATTTATATTAGTATGTGTAACAAAAATGTGCATGAAACTTGCATTGATCGTGTATTTTCACATGCATGTGTTAGGTTGTGCTCACTATATTTGGATTTGAATTATTGGATTCTGGTCAACTCTCGACGGGAAGATTATTTTGTTAATTGAAAATCCCTTTCCGCTGGTAGGAAAAATTTGGAGTAGTGACTATTTTCATTTGGATAATTTGACTTGATCTTAGAATATATTCGAACGTCCTAATATATCAAACAAATTTGAGGAATACACCCAAAGTCACAGGTGGCAAACTATAGTAAGTAACCTTATCTATAGGTACAAATTACATGAATTTTAGCTTAAGGTTATCGGAATTATGTATAACCCATTCTCAAACTAATTTTTAAATAATCAGAATTAAGATTTGGTGCATAATTTGTATTTTTACATTGATTGGTATTGAATTTTAATTTGGATATGAATTTCTAGACTTAGATTTCAGTTTCAGCGATTTTGTCAATAGTTGGGTCTTGATATGTCTCGTATAAATAATTTTGACTATATGTTTTCATCAAGACATTTGGAATATTTATTGTGACGCTGCTTTGGCTTCTTTATACACTATTGGATCATCCAGTTATCAGATTCTACCCCAAATCACAAGTTGATCGGATCTTGGATTTAAACTTGGATTTGGATTCGGACTTGAATTTGGACTCGAATCGACATCAATTTTGGAATTGGTTCGGATCACCTCTGTTTTGGTTATAGATAGATAGATATATATATATATATATATATATCTTGTCGATAACTATTTTTAAAATTTAAATATTTGTTTCGGTTTGGATATTTGATTTGAGTACGAGACTACCATTGAATTTTAAAATTTGGATATTGGATTTCTATTGGATTTATCTTATCGGTGATTTGGATTTATTTTATAATTTGACTGAATTTTCATCCATTTGACATTCTCTCTGATTTATTGGACTTTTTTTTTATTTAAAAATGATACTTGTTTAGTATTAGGCTCACTTTTCCTATTTTATCCCTTCAAAGTCAAAAATTCGGATGCAATGTAAGAGTATGGTCGTGATCTATCAGCCATTCATCTGATTCGGTGAGTTTTGGTTCTATTATGGTTTAAATTAGTATTTACTATAAACGGATTATGATATTGGTCGGGTATAGGCCCATGGTTATATTTCGGGAATAGTTCAGATGTTATGTCATGTTATGTCTGATTATAATTTTGGTTTTTTTGTTACCTCCTACACGATATTTGTATAGTAGATCGTATATATTTTGTTCAGACGATTGTCTGATAAAATCTTGTGTGGATTTTGATTTATTGAGTCCTGTTTCTTTGGATTGTCACACTCAAATTTTTGAGATTTAATATTATTTGTTGAATTTATTTTAAATTTTAAATTTTAAAAATTATAATTAATTATTTTAAATTGACATATTTGATTCGAGTTCGTGACATTAATTAGCGCAGACAAGGGCAAAAGAAATCACCGCAAAGAAGGGAAACAATAGTTGAAAAAATAGTGGCTCTCCTACACAGAAAACAGTAGCATAATACATGCCAAACAGATCTACAGTAGGTAATGCCACTGTTAGATCCGCTGATGTTGGCATCTACCATGGCTTACATCGAACTTGCAGATTAAGCAATTTTTGTATGATCAGCAGAACATAGAATCACGATCCTTCGGCAAGACCACCACTTGAACTTAAATAGTTTTTCATTCATTACTTAGTTTCAAAACTGGTTTGACTAAAAGCTGAGGATAGTTTTTGCCCACCAACCTTATGAAATGAATAGTTGGTGTGCCAAAGAAAGAGGAGAGAAGATCATGAACTAAGAAAAAAAGGGAATGTAAGTTTTCAAAGATCCAACACTTTGTCTTTGGTGGTAAAAAATCAAATAAGAATTTTTTACATTGTGTGAAATATGTTGTTGATTAAGTGATGTCGAGTCCTTGTACATTATAATTCTCTCCTCAAAATGTATTGTACTTTGTTACAATTCGATTGTTCCTTCAAGTCTAGAGCGAGATCCTTGGTACAAGTTGGAGCACCCAAGTTAATTTGAAGGGTTCTTGATTTTGAGATCCACTAGAAAAAGTCAAAAGTGTTAAGGCAGTTGTAGTGCTACAGATCTAAAGAGGCCTTCAAATTGTTACTTGTTAAGAGCTGTCAGCTAAGGTAATGCATCATCTGGTGCTCAGTATGTAAAGCTGACTTTTCTTATTATAGTGAATTTTATAGTTGGCGACTATCATCCGGGTTAATTTTCTCAGAACACATTATTCATAAGTTTTCCTTCGTTATCAAATCTCATATCTCACAATTTACTGTATTTAAATTACCTTATTGGTTAATGAAGTGTAATGAATATCTAGATCTACAATTCATTTACACGTCTTTTACTTGCGCTGAATTTTAATTTTTGTGTAAAAATACCTATTCATCCTCCTCTAAGTATTTGTATGTCTATTAGTTATGTTAATATTTTGCATGATGTACGAAGATTGAACTCTAACATGGGGAAGTAAGCATGTTATAGATTCCTCGGTAGCTTAATCGATGCACTACTCTGTTGGTCTGATAGCAATAGTAGTAGTATCCCCGAGTATGTCTAGCCCCCACTGTGTGGACGGCAAGGTGACTACAGAGTTTTGAGTTATGCGTGTGGCTAGTGGGTTAGGTTATCGTGGACTTGGTAGTTTTCACATTTTCGCACAAAGTCCATGGCATCATACTTCATGGTTGGCCAATAGTATCCTTACCTCATGAGTTTGAATACGAGATTTGTGTTCCCGATGTGAGATCCACAGATCCTAAGGTGCACCTCTCCGAGTGCATAGTCAATCTCTTCAGGAGAGAGGCACCGTAGGTAGGGGTAGATAAACCTCGTCTATACAACTGGCCGTCCATGATGGTGTATCATCCTGCCGTCTTGTTTACATTCTTGGCCTTGTCTGCGTCCTCAGGTATTGACTCGTTAGTCAAGTACTTGAGGTATCCAGTTGTCAATTTTTGAGATCTACATTATTTCTAGTTTTGGATCTTCTACACTAGGTCTTGCGACGACCTCACGCATCCCTTTGGCATATTGCTCGGGGTTACCCAAGGCTACTGCTTTGGCGAGCTGGTTAGCCTTCTGGTTTTCCTCTCATGCAATGTGGACCATTTGTATTTTCCCAAAGGCTGTGATCAGTCCTCGAACCTTTGCTAGGTATCTGAAAAGTAATTGACTGTTGGCTTCGAAGTCTCCTCGGACTTGATTGACAACCAATTCAGAGTCACTGCAAACCACCAAGTCCTTGGCCGAGCATTCCTTCGCCAACCGAAGCCCAGTAAGTAGGGCCTCGTATTTAGCAGCGTTGTTAGTTGTTGGGAATCTGAGGATCATTGAATACTTGATCTCTAACACTCAGGCGTCCTCTGCACAACGCCAACTCTGTAACCATCCTTCATCAATGAGTCATCTACATGTAGAGTCCAGGCTTCTAGGCTGTGTTTTTCTTTGGCATAAAAAATGTTTGAGGTCTCGAGAGTTGGATTTGTGGTCTCGACAATGAAGTCCACCAAGGCTTGGCCTTTCAAGGCCGGCCTTGGATGGAACTCGATGTTCTACTCATCCAATTCAATGACCCACTTAACCAACTGTCCCGATAATTCTAGCCTCTACAGGATCGCTCTTAAAGGCTGGTCAGTCAGGACGATAATCTTGTGCGCCTGAAAATATGGTGTGAATTTTCCAGTGGAGTACACGAGCGTCAGAACCATCTTTTTTGCGTGAGAGTACTTTATCTCAGCATCAACTAGGATCTTGCTGATGTAGTATATAGGCTGCTGTTTATTATGCTGCTCTCGAACTAAGGCAAGCTCAAGGTAATCTCGGACACAGTGAGATGTAAGCATAACTCCTCATCTGGTTGGGCAGGAGCCAACAGTGGAGGGTTCGAGAGGTATCCCTTGAGGCCCTAGAAAGCTTCTTTGCAATCAGTCATTCACAAAAAGTCGTTTGTCTTGATGCCCCTCAAAGCCTTAAAAAATGACAAATATTTCTCAACTGACTTGGCTAAAAAGCGGGACCGGGCCACCAGCCTCCCAGTGAACCTTTGGACATTTTTCATAGTCCAAGGGCTCATCATATTCAGGATGGCTTTGATCTATTTTTGGTTAGTTTCGATCCTTCGGTGTGATACAATGTAACCTAAGAATTTTTTAGATGTCACTGCAAATGTACATTTAGCTGGATTGAGTTTCATCTGGTGCGCTCTTAGAACATCAAACGTCTCAGACAAATATTGGATGTGGTCTTCGGTCACTCGGATTTTGACGAGCATGTCATCCACAAAGACCTCCATATTCTTCCCAATCTGGTCCTCAAACATCTTATTTACGAGCCATTTATAAGTAGCACCAGCATCCTTAAGGCCAAAGGGTATGACTTGGTCCATGATGAAAGAGGTGTGTTTCTCATCTTCGGGGTTCATCCTTATTTAGTTATAACCCAAGTACGCATCCATGAAACTTGAAAACTAATATCCGGACATCGAGTTTACAAGGGAATCGATCCTCAGTAGGGAAAAGCTGTCTTTCCAGCATGCTTTGTTGACATCCGTAAAGTCTACACACATCCCCTACTTTTATTACACTTTTGCACCATGACTATGTTGGACAGCTAGTCGGGGTACTGTACCTCCCGGATAATATCAGTGTCCAAGAGCTTTTTCACCCCTTTCCGGATGGCCACCAGCTTTTTTACTAAGTAATTTCTCCTTGTCTGCCAAACGGCCTTACGATTGGGATCTAGGCCTAACTTGTAGACAATTACTTCAGTCGGTATCTCCGACATGTCACTCGATGTCCAAATGAAAACGTCCAAGTTCTATCGTAGGAAGCTAGTAAGTTGGTCTCGGAAAGCTTGTGGCAGAGAGCTTCCTATCTGGATGGTCTTTTCTGGATCTCTGGGATACAGAAGGACTTTGTCGATGGCGTCTCCAGATTTGGCTTGTTACAATGTCACTTCATCACAGAAGTCTAAGTTTTCGATGGGATGAGGAACTGGCATTCGGGTGATCTGGGATAGATAGCATGTCCATTTGATAGCTTGGTCTCCGAGGACCTCCCCAATCTTGCATAGCATTGGAAACTTCATCTTCAAATGTGGGATTGAGATTACGGCTCCAAATGCCGTCAGGCAAGGGTATCCGAGGATAGCGTTATAGACCGAGAACATGCCTACTACTAGGAAGGAAAGGGTCTTTGTTGATATCCTCGGATGGGTTCCTAACGTGATCTTAAGTTGGACGACTTCCTGCACCGGCGCTGGCTCATTGTTCAGCCTATAGAGGGGTCCTTCAGTTATGGTCATCTGACTTTTTTTGAGCCCTAATTTAAAGAAAGTATCGAGATAAAGAATATTACGTGAGCTTCCATTATCAATAAATACCTGCTTCATCTGATAGTCTAAACTACCATCAGAAACGAGTGTTGTTATAACCAATGGGTCAGAATGGAGGATGTTACATGGGTCATATCTTCATTACAAAAACTAATGACCTCATCCCTAGATTCTACCCTATGTTTCTTATTTTTTACCTCTAGATCCTCCTGAATGCCACCTCTGGCCGAGCAGGTGGAAACCATACAAACTACCTCCGCGGCCACTCTGCCTCTTGGCTAGTCAACCTCACCCGCTCCTGCTGTTCCGGATGACTATCCAGGTCTTTGTAGGAAACAATTGAGGTGGCCTCTCTTAATTAGCTCCTCGATTTTCTTCTGTAAAGTCCTGCAATCCTTGGTACCATAGCCTCTACAACAGTGATAGTGACGATATTTAGACTAGTCATCACCTTCTGGGCTCTTCAACGGCTTGGGCCATTTCAAAAATATTTTATCCTGAATGTGCATCAGGATGTTGGTACGTGAGTTGTTCAAGGGAGTAAGTTGATGGGCCTGTACTCCTTGTCGATGTTCTATTCGGACTTCTAGTGCATTCTAGGCGCTCGGGGGCCTTGTCGGTCTTCGTGCCTTCTTTTTCCATCTACTGTCCTCAAAGGGAGGCTCTCCACTTGGGCAGACCTCTTCATATCGTTCACCTCTTTGGCCGTGATGTAAGCTCTTGCTATACTCTCGGCCCCCCTGAACGTCTGAAAACCCTTGTACATGAGGTGTTTGAAGATGCTACCTCCTTCCAGTGCAGACAGGAAGGTAGTCAGCTTGACTCCATCGGTCATCTTTGGGATCTACCTAGCCTCAGATATGAAGCAAAACAGAAAACTCTTCAAGCTCTCTCTAGCCACTTGCTTTACGCGAGCAAGGTGTCATGGTTGCTTCTCGATCCTCCGACTGGAAGTGAACTGGGAGAGGAAAGCATCTGTTAACTCATTGAATGAATGGATGGAGTCCACAGGCAGCCCATAGAACCAGATTATTGTGTTACCCTTGAGTGTCAAGGGAAAGCACTGGCACATCGTCATCTCATCTAAGCCCTGGAGGCTCAGATGTTCATTGAAGTGATCCATGGGATCAACACTTCTATCGTAAGCGTCAAAATTTAGCATTTTGAACTTCGGGGAAGCGGTCTCATCCAAATCTCCGTGGTGAATGGAGATTTGCGGAGGTCAACAGCTCCTCCCTCAGCATCGCCAAAGGCTCTGTTAAATACCTTATCGAGCTTTTCCTCCACCTGCGGCGATGCCGTCATCTTTTTCTCGTTGAGGTAAGTCTTCAACTCGTAAGGATCTTGCACCACTTGCGGCCCCGGACGGCTTCTAGTTCTCAGAGGGACTTCTTCTTCAAGAGGAGCCGCATTCTAAACGGCGTGTTCTTTACCATCGCAGACACAGCGAGGGTTTCGCCTCTCTGGGCTTTCCTCCTGTATCTGAGGGCCTAAGTGCCCTTGAAGATGCAATGGGGCTATGCTACTCGTGACAACCTGCGTCTGAGGGGGCTCGTGTTGAGCGGCTTGTTTGTTGGGGTGTTTCTTTCCCTTTCTCTTTTTCTGGGACGTCACGGTTTGTGAGGCCTTGGAGGGTGCCTCCTTCATCCGCAGTCCATCTTTCAACAATGGCTCTGGATGGCCTTGGACATATCATCCATTCTCAATGCCAACACCCGCACATATGGATCAGGATGACCCTCTACTCTGACACAGGGTGCAGGGTCGTTACCGCCTGAACACGTTTCTCTGACAGGAGCACTGGTCTTTCCTTGGGTGTTCACCATTTTTTGAGTTTCTTGGGGAATGTACTGAGCTGACTTTTGTTGCAGTTTTTCACAGATGGCGCCAAATATTACGTCTTCGGATCCTTACTCTGATAGGGACGAGGATCCGACAACACCAAATTGTGCACGTGCAAAGAGGAAAGAGAGGAGAAGTGACACTTGAGTTTTACATGAAAAACCTTCTCCAAAATGAGAAGGAGAAACCACAGGTCTTTAGTTTGAAAATTATTTTCACTATTTGGGAGTTTAGATACAAGAGGCGGGGGATCAAGTATAATGAAACTCGAAAGAGCCACTTTCACTACACAAGTCCTCACAGTGTCACGACGTGACTTTTATGTTCTTTCTCTCTTTTTTGCTTTTGTGAATGCAAGAGCTCAGAATTCTCTCCTCCAAAATTTCAGATCCTTTGGTAGGTATAAAGTGAATGCTTATATACTGGGCGAAACTCCCAGCATAGTGCTGCCACGTGGCACTGGCGTGTGCAGAAAGTCGTGCTATTAATTCTGCAAATCCATTCTGCCGTGACAGGAAGGTGGAGTGTATGCATGCTGACTCTGTGAGGTGTCACATCACGCATGCGCCAGAAGCCGCCATCCTTTGTGCAGGTTGCGTGTTGTAGAGCGCATGTGCTGCTAGTTACGTCACCTATGAGTTGGTGTCCTCATCCATTACTGGCTACTATCTGTGACACGTCCGCGGGCCTTTGGGCCTCTTAGGCCTTCTTTGCCATATTGACCTCTTAGACCACATGGGCTTCTTGGGCCATTCAGAGACGTGGACCTATTTTGTGCAAGCGGGTTTTATGCTTGAGCCTTAGATGGATCCGCTACCCATCACCATGTTTTCATGACAATATGTGCACAAATTTATCATAAGACAAATATTAGAATAATAATACTTGAAGGATTAAATAATAAACAACACCAAATGAAGGAAGGAACCAAGTACACTTGCCAAATATTCAGTCGAAAATCCTTGCTGTCTTTAGTTTCTCCTCAACTCTCTTTCTTGGTTCCATATTTTCCTTATGTTGCTTCCCTTCATTTCCTTCTGCTTTTCTCTTGTTCTCCCTCTGGTTTCTTCCTCACATTTTCCTCTCTTTTCCTCTTCCTCTCTTCCTCACATGTCCCTTATAGATTTAAGGGTCAAGTGGTGAGTCATCTGCAGCTGAGAGGCTGCTGCCCACGTTGCACCAAGCTTCTGATTTTAGTTGCTGCTGCTGTCTACTTCAGCAGCTGTGGGAGGTGGCTGCTTCAGCAGCCATGGGATAAGCACGTTTTTATCTTATCCTTAATTTAGCTAAGTTTTGGAAGCTGCTGCTGTCGTGTAGTGTGTGTGTATAAATATTTTCC
>JAOVVI020016421.1:0-10893 GCA_028571085.2 Nepenthes alata
TCTCCCTCCCCCCCTCTCTCTATATAGAATTTTCAGGCAGACATTTAGACATCAAAGGCTTTGTCCACATATACCTGAATCCATGATGCACACACAGCCTTTTAGTTTTTTTTTCTAATGTCTCTCTCCTTCTAATAACTTATAAAATAGCCTAGTCCAAAACGGATGGAACAACAATTTTCTGGACCATCTGATGAGAAATTACCTAAATTTCTATAATTTAGATGGCATAATAAACTAAATTAAAATTACTCGGCTCAATTTACTTAAATTTCTAAACTATTGTCGTCTTTTTTGCAGAAATCTTGATGAAGTATTTGGTTGCAAGGTTCAGTCATTCTCTGGGGAAAGGGACTTGCTAGGCCATTTTGTGAAGATCATTAGTTCCTTTGATCCAGATATTTTAATGGGATGGGATGTTCAAGGTTCTTCACTTGGTTTTTTGGCAGAAAGGGCTTCATGTTTAGGTGTTGACTTACTTAACAAGATATCTCGGACACCATCAGAGACAAAGACTGATGATAGAGATTCTGATATTTGTGACATGGGAAACATGGATGCTGTGGTTTCTGAACATTTAATTGCTGATCCTATCCTTCCTGAGGAAGTAATAACTGAGGATGAATGGGGTCGAACCCATGCAAGTGGTGTCCATGTTAGTGGTAGAATTATTATCAATGTTTGGAGACTCATGCGTGGGGAAGTTAAGTTAAATATGTACACAGTTGAAGCCGTAGCTGAAGCTGTTTTGAGGCGGAAGCTTCCATCAATTCATTGGAAAATTCTAGACAGCTGGTTTCTTAGTGGTCCAGGAAGAGCAAGATATCGATGCATTGTCTACCTAGCAGAAAGGGCAAAATTGAACCTTGAGATCATGAATCAGCTTGATATGGTATGGTGTACTAGTGTTGATTGTTTGATTGGCTGTCACCTAATTTGACATTCTATTTCCAAGCTCTTATTTCCAAGATGGGATATTCATCTTTTGTTATCATATTTTGCCTTTTTTTTTGGCACAAAATTACTTCTGATTGATTGAATTGTTTTCTTGGGGCATCTGTCATCAAATTCAGGTTATATCTTCCGGTGAACAGATCCTTAACTTATGTACACTTTGAAATTTTGGATCCTCCCTGAAGCTCATTTCGCACCATTCTTGAAGCTCATGTGCCTCCGTCCCCTCCCCCATTCCATGCCCGAAAGGACAAAATAATAGCCAAAATTGAGGGTGGGGTGTTGCACCACAAATAGTTGCTCCAGTGCTATGTTGTTTTATCCGTAGAAGCACTTTGAAATTCGAATCACAAAACTACTCAGTTTGCAGTTAATGTCTTCATTTCATGGGCTGGGCATCATCTTCCTGCTTTCCATTATATTTGGAGAATATATTTGTTATTTCTTGTTGTCTTTTTCTGGTGGGATCCAGTGGAGTTTATTTTTCATTAGATGGGACAAATGAAATTGTATTTTTGTCAAGCTATTGTTCATTATAGCTTTAAGTCAGTTCCTTGAATACTCTTTTTCCTTTTTTTATAGGATTTTTTATCCTGATGTATGTCCATTTTCTGCATGTGTGCAAGACATGATCAGACATTGTTAAACCATGGAGTTTGTTAATCAAATATATTCTTCTCTCTCTCTGATGTGCTTTCAGGGAAGATGCATTTCTGTGGTTGTGTGTGCAGAAAGATACATGCTATATTTGTAGGGGGCTATTATATTTGTAGTTGACACTTGTGCTTGCCTGTGTAGATAAACCGAACATCAGAGCTTGCTCGTATCTTTGGGATCGACTTCTTTTCTGTTCTATCCCGAGGCTCTCAGTACCGTGTTGAATCTATGCTCATAAGATTGGCGCACACTCAGAACTATATTGCAATTTCTCCTGGCCACCAGCAGGTTTTTGGTTTTCTTATTAATTGCTTTTGGTGGCTGATGTTTTATCTTTGATATTCTGACATGCATTCATTGCTTTGCTGGACTGTATAAAAAGAGCATAATCTAGCATTGATGGATATTCCTGTGGTTTATGTTCCATTTGATTTGTTTTTTCTTTTTGTTGGTTAGTCGAATTATTAACCATTACACTGCGAGAAATGTTGCAATAAAGAAGCTGTCAATATTTTCTTTTTGTTGACAGTGTATTTCTCCTCTGTTGTTCATCTGTCATTCTCTCTCTCGGGATTAAGAGAGAGCGTTTGCTTTTTCTATGTATTGCTGGATGTTGATTGCAATGTCCGTAGAACTAGTTTTTCCAAATTTACAATTAATAATGCTCTTGTGATGGGCCCCATTAGCAATTGCACCAGAATTAGTTCATTTTACAAAATCCTGACCAAGCTATTCTAGACTAATCCTTTTTCCTACTAAGTAGGGTTGCTTAAATGGTTTTTTCCCACTTTCTTTTAGCTATGTTGTAAGTTGTGTCTTCTACTAAGTCTAAATGCACAAGATCGTGATGGTTTCCATCAACTCTTATCTAGTCTTTCAATACCTCTTTTATAATGAGCCTCTTCCAAGTTCGAACTTCTCTTAATAGGAACATTAAATGGTCTTTGTTTTATACAACTAAACTACCTCAAACTTGTGTCACATTTTTTATATGGGTGCTACCCTGATTTTCTCTTGTATAACATAAGTTCAAATCTTATACGTTTTTGGTATGATCACACTTCTATTTTAACACCTTCATTTCCTCTAATGCTGTTTTTTGCACATGTTCTGTTCTAGCCACCCAAGATATTGCTTCATACAGTATGACTGGCCTAGTACCCATCTTATAAAATTCTCATAAATTCGAGCGGTATACTTCACACGCAAGACCCCTGTAGTACTTCTCTACTTTGTTCCACCTGTTTTAATGTATTTTGAGGAGTATGTGATGCAGAATATTATTTTTTTTCTTCAATTTAGTTTATTGGAAGCATTGTGCAGTTAGGAACTATGTTCAAGTTTTTTTTTTGGTAGGCAACTAATACAATGTGAACGTTCTTGTCTCATTTTTGGATGAATGAGTTAAACCTGAATTTTGTAAAAGATTACCCCTTTTGCAGCACTTATAATAAGCACGTGTAATAACTGCCAAATCTTTTTTATATATCATTGCATAGACACCTAGTAACAGTATTTCATTTTTAAGGTTAGATTGATGCTTGTAGCTTTTATCCATCTTAGTAGCTTTCCTTTTTAAAATAATTTTTTCCCATGTTTGATTGCCCTGGGCCAACTATCTGCAAATTTTCCTGAAAAGGGACAGCATACCCATCTGATTTCTGTGCCTTATTGGAATAGGGAGCAGCAGCTTTGGTCTCCTCTTCAGTAACTGGTCTGCCTAAGATTTTCTACTGATGAATAGATCTGTGACCCAGGGAAAGGTGTCTTTTTTATTTGATTTCAATGTTCCAGAACCTTATCTCATACGGCTGCTCCCTAATATGCATAATGGAACTCAGCTTGTTTGCTAGCTTATACATAGTATCAACTGGAATCATCTTATGTCTCTTGCTAGCAAAGACACCTTATAGAAATTTGTTGTTCTTATCTCTTAGGTGAAAAATATAATACTTCAAATTCTTATCAGATGAACCATCAGCATTTCTGTCAACCCCATTGATGATGTTATTTTTTTATTAAAAAAAAAAATTTCAGGGTCAGTTTCTGCATACTGCTGAATTTTTGAATTGGACATTTGATACAATGGAGTGCATACTTCTCCTGTAGGATAATTCATAATTCATATGTACTATTTTCCATTTTAAAGATTAGTCATTGCACTCTTGGCTGCAAAGCAAGAGTTGGCCCACCCCTTTCCTTACTTTCCTCAATTTCTGAATATAGGCACACTGAGCCATACACCAAAACACTATCATTCTGCATTTCCTAGGATTGGCCGTCACCCATTAAAGTTATCTTGATGATCTGTCATTATGGGGTATGCTTGAACCATTTCAATGTTTGACTCTTTACACTTTCAGGTTGGTCTCTTGTAGCAGCAATTGAACTTAATTGACTGTTTGTTGAGCAGGTTTTTTTCCTTCATTATATATGCTATGCGAATTTCTGACTACCTCATTTTCACTTTAATCTTTTTATGCTAGGTTGCTTCTCAGCCTGCAATGGAGTGCCTACCACTTGTAATGGAGCCCGAATCTGGTTTTTATGCAGATCCAGTCATTGTTTTTGATTTTCAGTCACTTTATCCATCGATGATTATTGCCTACAACCTCTGCTTTTCTACATGCCTTGGAAAAGTTGTCCCTTCTAAGACTGATGTACTTGGGGTGAGCATGTATTCACCTGAGCTGCATGTTTTAAGGGATTTAAATGGAGAACTTCTTCTTACTCCAAATGGTGTTATGTATGTACCTTCTAAGGTAATCTTCCTGTTTTCTTGGGTTACCACATGGTTTGAATTGCATAGTAGCAAATGGTTATGCTAAAGCTCTTTCACTGCAAAGAGTTTTGTTCTACTCGAAAATATATTGGTACGTTAGATGTGTTTTGACAGAGTATTCTGACTTCCCCATAGATCACGTTTCTTAAATTGAGCCATATTTTGTTAATATCCTGTTGTAACTCGTGACTTTCAACTTTAAATGTTAAATTGATGTCAGTGAACTCATGATGCCCGCAGAGACACGCACAATCTTTGTTTAAAATTCTTTGTGCATCGTCAAACTTTTCTTCCATTGCTCATGTCAGGGCTTATTTTGGACAGAAGCAATGATTGGTATTTTTCTAATAGGAATTTTCTCCTAGTCCATGTATCTCAACTAAGCTGCACTAGTACTATTCAGATCCTTTTAAAATTATACTTATTCTATGTTTCCGTCAAAATTTGGGAAACAATTGCTATTCAACGTCATCATCATAAGGAAACATCTGTCCTGACTATATGGCTACTTGTGGTATTTCTGGTTATTCCCGATGTAATCTCTTTGAGGGTGTTGTCGTCACTTGAATTTGAAGCCATCTAGTCATTGTTCTAATTTTTTTTTATGCCTCCCTGTGATTTTCATTGGACAATCTCCTTGAATGATGAGTCTTTGGTTGATTACTTATGCCTGCACATGGTGGCCCTCTTCTAAGTGTCAAACTTTTTAGTAGATCCTTCATCTTGTTCTTAACTGGTTTTTCTATCTAATATCTCCTGTATGTAGGGAGCCTCTCTCTCTCTCTCTCTCTCTCTCTCATGCATATTCTTTTTACGTTTACATTTCAATATACCAGTTGTCGTATAGTTGCCCTGTGATAGTTGCCTTATAACTCTAAGGTGTAGTAGGATTGGAATATGATGATTAGTTGAAAGCATGGATGGTTCTGTTATTCTTGGTTGATGTTCATAATCTTAATCTCTATTATTAATATTTGACAATGGTGAATATAAAAGGTTTTTTGATGGTTTGATCCATGTCTACAATTTCAGGGTAAATACTTTGCTGCTGATGAGTCTGTGTCTTAGTTCAACCTATGATTAACATTTCAAACTTCAGATTTTGCAGCTTTTCTTTCATACCTCTAAGTTGCAATCGTTTCTGTAGCGCATGATTACATACTGATGGAAACAAACATATGCATACTTCATCCTTATTGACAAGTCATTTTAGGGCGAAACTAGACCACCACTTCCTGTACAGTTGAGAATTGATGATCTATAACTGTCAAAATCTCATATGTCTCAAGATGATATTGTTTGCACATTCATAATCTTAATCTCTATTATTAATATTTGACAATGGTGAATATAAAAGGTTTTTTGATGGTTTAATCCATGTCTACAATTTTAGGGTAAATACTATGCTGCTAATGAATCTGTATCTTAGTTCAACCTATGATTAACATTTCTGACTTTAAATTCTACAGCTTTTCTTTCATATCTCTAGGTTGCAATCATTTCTATAGCATGTGACTACATACTAATGGAAATAAACATATGCATACTTTATCCTTATGGACAGGTCATTTTAGGGCGAAATTAGACCACCGTTTCCTTTACAGTTGAGAATTGATGATCTCTAACTGTCAAAATCTCATATGTCTCAAGATGATCTTGTTTGCACATTCATCACTTGTCGGCATGTATCTTTTGGTTTAATTAGAAGAAAGGTTTTGGTAGTTTTGTGCCCTGAACTATTTCATTCAAGCTACTGTGACTCTCTAATCTCTCCTTACGTTATTGTGTGATTTCATTCTATCTTATTTTCTAGGTACGTAAAGGTGTACTACCCTGTTTACTTGAGGAAATTTTATCTACTAGAATCATGGTGAAGCAAGCAATGAAAAAGCTGGATCATTCACAACAAATCCTTCACCGGGTTTGCCTCCTGCTTCAAATTGTTTTTAATTGTTTAATGACATCAATTTTAACTATCATATTGAAGCAAGTAATGAAAAAGCTGGATCTTTCACTGACTAATCCTTCACCGGGTCTGCCTCCTGCTCCAAATTGTTTTTATTGTTAAATGACATCAATTTTAAACAATCTTTTGCAAGATCAGCTAGTCTGTCCCCTTAATATAAAGCGGTTGGAATAGAATTTGGGCATTTGATTGCTTGAATGGTCAGGTATCACATGCATCCACCTCCCACTGCCGAGAGAGAGAGAGAGAACCAGAAGCTTTTTTACTTCTACTTTAAATATTTTGTTAACAACTTGTTCGTTGCAGCCCTAATAGACAATTGAATGCCAGCTGTCATTTTATTCCATTTGTCAATTAACTGCTAGGAACAATATGATCTTATATGATTTGTTCGGAAAATGGATTGATATTTTTTTAACATTGTCATATCAGTTGGTGCAAAGCACATGTGATCATGTATATTGCTGCATCACGGTATTTTAGTTGACATATGTGAGAGATTAAAGTGACTTTATAGAGGACTTTGGCCTCATTGCATTGCATGTTTTATGGCTCTTCTTTCCAATATTTTTTATTTTAAAAATGTTTCAAATCACATAAGAAATATGGCATCGGTGCCTAATGGTTTTTATCTTTTCTTTCAGGTTTTCAATGCAAGACAGCTTGCATTAAAATTGATAGCTAATGTGACATATGGCTATACAGCAGCTGGATTCAGCGGCCGCATGCCATGCGCAGAGCTAGCTGATAGCATCGTACAATGCGGCCGCAGAACATTGGAAAATGCGATTTCATTTGTAAATTCACATGGTGAATGGAATGCTAGAGTTATTTATGGTGATACGGACAGGTATGTCTTATAATTATAATATTTTCGTTAAACTACCATCAGAGTGCTGCAGTCTCAATTCAATGGCATTATATGATTTTAGATAGATGGGATATATATTCAGCTGACTTTTGAGTTCATAAATGTTGGGAAATGTGGTTGTGGATTTTGATACACAAACACGTTATGCAGTTTTGGTAACCAAAATTTGAAAATTGTTTAGGCTTGTTTGGTTATTGTGAAATTTATAGGAAAGAAACCACTATGGAAAAAAAAATAAAATATAAGAAAATGAAATATATATATATATATATATATTTTTGCATAGATGTAGACAAAAGTCATGTGAAAAAATAAAAAAATTCTAATAGAAGTATTTATTTGTTTTATTGTTGAGGGAAATTAAAGAAAAATTGTTGCAAACCTCTAATGTTACAGATTTTTACATTTTCCCTTACATTTATTGTTAAACCAAATATAAGAAAATACTTTGGTTTATAATTTTTCTTTCCTCTAAATTTTCTTAGAACCAACCAGTCTATAAGATAATTAAATCGTTCAACACCAATGCAGAAAAGTTTTGGTCTCATAAAGCTTTATTGTGCTGCCTATAGTTGCCAAAGTTGAAAATTGTTCAGCCCTCAGTAGTTGATTGATTCTATATCTGTTACTGCCCACAGCCTAAATTTACTGTTTGGAGATCATTCTTCTTCTAAGGACTTGCTGCCTTTGTTATGGGCTGCCTGCTGCAGCAAATGTATTGAGTTGCATGGCTCCATCATAAAGCTTCTTATGTGCTTAATGGGCTTTGTTGGTTGAGAAAGTTTCCCACTTGGGTTCATTAAAGAAAATCTTGTTCGACTTGAAGTAGGAATAAAATCAGGGAACAA
The DNA here is from genome assembly GCA_028571085.2 of Nepenthes alata. NCBI lineage: Eukaryota > Viridiplantae > Streptophyta > Magnoliopsida > Caryophyllales > Nepenthaceae > Nepenthes > Nepenthes alata. Next base: position 8,079 of record JAOVVI020016421.1, read on the forward strand.
TATTATTAATTTCATTGTTTGTTCAGTCATTTGTTTGCTGCTTCAGTTTTTGCACTTTTTGTCCTGTCAAAGGCTTCTTTCTTCTGATCTATTCTGTTTTAGGATGTCGTGAATTGATCAGTTCAATTTTGCAGTATGTTTGTTATTCTTAAAGGACGTAATTTGAGAGAATCTTTCAAGATTGGACAAGAGATAGCTGCTACCATAACAGCACTTAATCCAAATCCAGTCACGTTGAAAATGGAGAAGATCTATCAACCCTGCTTTCTCCTTACCAAGAAACGCTATGTTGGATACAGTTATGAAAGTCTTGACCAAGTTCAACCAGTATTTGATGCCAAGGGGATTGAAACAGTACGCAGAGACACATGTGGTGCTGTTTCTAAGATCATGGAGAAGTCCTTAAGAGTATTTTTTGAACAGCAGGACATTTCCAAGGTAAAAGTGCATGCATGCAATTTCTATTCACTTGAATTAGTGCTGTGATAGGTATATTATATCAAGTTTAAATCAAGTTGGTTATAATGGAGATATGCATAGGATTTCTATTTGATGGATATCCTACATCTAAATTGAATGGAACATTATATAGGGATTGCTATTAGACAAGTTATGCTTTGGAATGTTGGGCATTAAGAAATACTGTACAATACGTAAAAATTAAGTGATAAGCAAAAATAAGGATGTTAAGATGGAGAGGGATATAAATCAAAGATAGGATAAGAAATGAACAAATATATATATCAATTTAGCAATGGCACCTCTATAAGAAAAGAGGAGGGAAGGACTTTAGGGGGAGTTTGTTTCTAATTTCGGTAAGTAATTTTGGAAGACACTATGACGTGTGACTTCTGAAAATATTTTTGTGGTGTTTTGTAAAGACTTCGAAAATGAAATTTGCTATAGAAACAGAAAGCAACTTATCTGAAATATTAATCAGCTATTTATCAAACATTTTGGAGTGGATCCAATTTATATTTTTTTCCAGAAGATGTACAAAAGCAATGCCAAACAGGTCCTCATGATGTTTTGAGCACTCGAATCAGGGCTAGAGAATGGATCAATGAGAAAAGGTGATGTGCCAAGGTTGGGGATTGTAATAATTGGAGATGCCTACAAAATATGGAGTGAGGTAACAGAAAAATGATTTAAAATTGCTTTTTTTCTTCTAAATAATTTAAAATTGCTTATACTTTTAGAGAATGGTCCCAAAACTATAAATTATAGAGGATGATTCTGTTATGTAGCGGAACTAGGGCTTTTTTAGTGGTAGTGTTGTCTTTATGCAAGCTTTTTTCTGGTTAGACACCTCACCAAGTTGCTCAGTAAACACGGAACCAGTTAATGACATGGGTGTGGATCACTGTGTCCGTTGCCTGTTGCACCAGCTGATACACAGATGTGATCATGTCAAATACCATAAATAAAACTTGCATATATAGCGAACTATTAATACCAACTAAAAGCAGTAGAGTGGCTGTAAAGCTTGATAAAACTCTAGTCCTTGTGCTTTGTGATGTCTCTCACCCGAGGGAACAAGACTCTCCCTCTTTCCCTTATTATATATTTAAGAACATCCATTTTCTGTGCTTTAGTTCTTGTACCTGCTCAACAACAGTCCTTTTTTTTAAAAAAAAGGAAACTCCACGTTACTTCTCAAAAGCAGGCTGCCAAACTTTTGAACAGGTGCGCTGCATAAGGTTATAAAACATTAATAACCTAAAAAACAGACTCTCCCATGGCTAGTGTCATTGTCTAACACAAATCAAAAACTGATACTCTTCCAGCACGCCCCAATACATGTTGGACATGCTCGATACTTGTCTAATTTTTGAAAAATTTGGACTCGCCCCGACACGTTTTACACACACTTCGGACATGTTTAGACACTATTTACACATGTCTAATTTTTTGATGTATTTTTGTATCTTTGGCAATTATAAAGTGTAAAGTGATAAAATTAAAATATTAATGTTAATTGATATATAAAAATTTACTATATTAAATTTTGTCTTAATTTGTTAAGTTATATAATTATTATTTTATAATAGCTTATTGAATATGTTATTTTATTAACTCATTTATATTAGTTCAATTGTGTATTTTCCTATAAAAAATTTTGGGGTGAAAAGATAAAAAATATATATATCTAATGCTAATTTAGCATAAGATAGTAATATTCATCAATTAAAAAAATATTAAACTAAGATTTTTATTAATGTATTCCCAGCATGTCGTGTTATTGTTTCTAGAAAAATTGCATGTTAATGTTGTATTGGATCTTGATTATTGCCAACAGTTGCATCGTTACAACTGGAGGTTATTCTCTTTCCCAATTTTATTAGTTTAGTGCCACATATAGTACTGCCTGATAACCATGAACCACAATATAGGGAAATTAGAATAGCCACATGGAAAGTATTTGTCACATATTCGGATCAAACAGATCAATTCAATAATTAATTAAATTTCAATTAACAGATAAGCAAATCCTAAACCGAGTGTGACAAACAGACAGACCATAAAAATTTCGACATCCAGAATAATAATAATAATAATTAGATTTTAAAAATCATCACTAGACCTCATCAGATAACCGTCCGGATAACATAATCATGACCTGTCCAAACAGTTGTAAGAGAGACAATTCATATACATATACATATGCACGACCATCAAATATACTTATCCAACCGTCGAATACATTTCCAAGGCCACATCGGGCCAGACTGAATATTCGAAATACAGCACAATACACAACCCTAATCGATCCAACAATAATAGAATAGATATAATACTCACCAAAATATAAAAT
>JAOVVI020016423.1:0-10893 GCA_028571085.2 Nepenthes alata
AATCCTGCTCACCACAACAAAAGACAAGACATTAGTGGAAAACGGCGAGACTCGCTTTCGGAGATTTTTCTTCCAACGCTCAAATCAGTAATCCTTCTTCCAAAATGAATAATGTAAAAATAGAATTTACTGCGAATGATGCGGGAAAGGGAACTTATGAGTCTGAGTTGATGGTGGCACTTGGCGTGGTTCGGTTTTTGGAGGCGGTCCGCTCGTGGAGAGCGGCCCTCTCGACACTGGGTCGACAGATTGTGAACAATGGGAAGGGAGAACGGCTCTTGAGCATTCGTTCAGGAGCTAGATTGCTAGTGTTAGTTTGAGCACTAAAGAGGGCGTGTCTTTGAAATCTATTTCGGGGGCCTTTTATAGCCATAGAACCTCCCCACCCTTGCTTAGGCGGCAAGGCTCGTTGTCAACTGCCTGGAGAATATTCCTTCCATCTAGCAAGGGGTTGCTGGTGCCATTTACAGCAACCACGATTGGCCGGAGGGATTCATTCATTCCTTATGGAGATGCTGCATGCGGTGAATGTTAGGGTTTCCATCGCGGGAGATACACTGAGTTGGAGACTTCTTTTCCAGGAGAGATCGTGATCTGGGAAAATATTCTGAATCTTGATCAATTAAGGCAGATAATTTTTCGTGCGCGAGAACGGGGTCGTGGGCCGTATTTGGTTTGGGCCGCATCCAGCCGATTGATGATCATCTCCGATCAACTAGGACGTTGACCACCCTTTGGGCCAGTAGGCCGTACTTCTGAGCTGACGACCCTTTTGGGTCGACCCATTTCAGTCGTCCCCATCAAAGAGAATGGCCCTCTCAATGGCGGAAAATCAGAATTCAATGAAATATCAAAATGGCTGCTTGAATCTGTAGTTGGTGCCTCTTTTATGGAGAGAGGTTTTGGAGAAAGAACATAACCATGTTCGTTCCTTGTTTTTAATTGTAGATACCTCTAAGTGGACAGCATTCAATACTGGGAAGGGCTGTAGTTGTGCATGCTGATCCTGATGATCTTGGAAGAGGTAATTTTGTCGCTGAGCTCACTATTATGTGTTGGGCAAAAGCTTCGTTATCCTTTGTGAATAACGGTTTCGTGAGTGAGTAGGAAAAGTATATAAAATAAAATCTAAATATTAGGGCACTTTAATCCTTTATGTTATCTGTGTTTTTTTGGAACTCTCCTTAAAAAGAAAGAAGAGAACATCAAAACCTCTACTAGAGAAATGACATATAATTTGTATGGGATGGCTTACATGTAGTTCTGCATATTAACGCCAACAATTAGTACTGATCACCGAAGTCCAATGAACTTTTGTTCTGAATGCAAGGCCCCTAACTCGAGAAATACTGAAACTGGTTTCTCCCCTGGATAAGAACACATTTTATGTTGTTGCTAGGTTTCCTCGTTTTCTCTACATTAGTGCTCCTGGATTAATGCAGTTTATATTATCAATTGGGTACCATTTCTAATTCAGGAAAATGTTATTTCACCTTTTCGTTTTTGTTTGTAGAACCTGCATGACATTGGGGTGTTGCCATTCATGGTTTTAGTGGGTGTGGCCAAAAAACTGTACAAAAAAAAAAAAAAAGTTATACGAGTATGACTTTGTTCAGGGCAGTCCAGTGCATGAAGCCTGGGGAAGGGTGGAATGATTTTAGATCTCTTGTAAGTTTTCTTAGCTTGAATTCTGTAATTAGTCTTTTCATATAGAGATAACTCTATTGCTCCGTCAAAGCTCCCTTTCCTTCATAATCCCCCCTTTTTTTAGTATGCATATTTTTGCTATATGGAAATAGCTTTCAGCCACTCGACAGTTATTTAGGATTACTTGGTATGATCCTTTCCAGCCTTCCGCCATATGGCTGCACATCTTGTGAATGCATGTAATATTGAACATGGGTTAAAGACTCAAAGGAGGTTTTGAGTAAAGTAATCTGCTAAAATGAATGAAGGTCAAGCTACCTAGCCTTTGATTCTCATTGTCAACTAGCCTTTCTACCATGAGTGCCCGCTCCTCAATTAGCTAAACTTGACTTTCGATGTTTGAACTTTTAGGGGTCAAGTCCTTATTTTATTCATTGACAGGAATATCATACAAACCCTAGCAAAAGAGCAAGTAATCTTGCCTGCCCAGTACACAGCAAGCCTGACACCTATGAGCAGTTCCGATTATAAATAAATAACCATTGATCTTCATACGGATGAAAACCTCCTACGCTAACACTTAGTTGGCTTTTTTTTTAGTTGAGAGGAAACCTATTTTCTGTTTATCCTTAGCCAAAGAAGTTCCTTCTCGTGTAAGCATCTCTTCATATATTCAGACAAAGAAACAGGTCCAATTTTACATAAACTAGGCAGATCAGCAAATACTTAATGCATTGGTGTATTTTAACCTCTAACTTGAGCTCTCTCATTTATTCCTGTCACCCTTTTCGCCTTTTCAGTTGATAGATAGGCTCCACTTAAATGATTATCAACTTATGCAACAGGTGGACATGAACTCAGCAAGACAACCGGGAATGCTGGTGCGAGAATAGGATGTGGTAATTTCTGTCCATTCACGTTTCTATCGTGTTGAATTTGATGCCTCAGACGGTGTGCTGTAATCATCTAAGGGAGCTCGGCAAACCCCTCATTGTCGTTAATTCAGGGAAGCCATAATCAAATACCTTGCATATGTCTGCCCCCTTATTGTGTTTTTCCTAAATCATTAAAAAAATATTTGTGGAATACCCTTCAAACATTCTTAGTACACTCTTGAGTAATGTGTGATCGATATATCTATCTATTCTTTTTTTGGTTTTATAAGAAAAACAGAACATCATGCATGATTCATAAGAAGTTAAACGAAGGGAAGTACAGAGGGAAATGACAATATAATCATTACTTTTACCGCTGTCGTTTTGCTTTCCGTGGCCATACGAATGGCTGACAATTTCTTGAATGGGTTTTTTTGGCAGGCATTATTGGTCTGCAATCATCTGTTTAGAGAGCTTAGCATCTCTTTTGAGATCAACTGGGGAGTTGCCTCCATATCTGCTCTGATCCATATTACATGGCATGTGCATTCCTTTCGTCTCGTTTTGCCAGACAGAACAGAGAAACACTGTCTTCTTGTGGTAATTAACTTTGTTTTGTAATATCTTAATGATGGTTTACTGAATTTATATATGAAGAATTGTGTTTAGTTTTTTAAAATGTTTTTTTTTAATTTATAATCAATGATCATTTAGTGTAACTTTTTCAAATTTAAATCTGAAAATTGTCCCTCATAATTTAAGAAAAAAAGGATTACTTACAAATAATTGATAATTATGTTCTTTATAATGTACGAAGAGGATTAATTTTTTAATTACATAAATATTATTTATTTTATTAAAGACTAAACTTTTAAATAAAGTAATTTTTTCTATTAAAATATAATTAAGCTTTATGAGATTATAATTGTTGCGTTCCGGATCTCGGGGACCGAGGGCAACACAAGTGTTTGTGAGTGTAAGATGTGGAAAGGAGAGGTAAAAATCGGGTTTACGTGAAAAGCTTCCCCTTAAATGAGAAGGAAAAATCACGATGATCTGGGCCTTTAGAAATGCTTCACTATTAGGTAAAAATTTTTACGAAGTACAAGCTTTTTGGGTGTATTCCTTCATTGTCTCTTATTTTGTATTTCTCTCCTCAGAAAGTTCTCTCGTTGGGAAGTTTTGTCGCCATTCTGTTCCTTCTTGTTAGGAAGAGAGGAAGAAGGAGCCAAGAGAGAGTCAAAGCCTTTTTCCTTACTCTCTAGAATGAGCCGGAAAAAAGGAGCCCCCCCCCTCTTTTTGAAAGGGATTTCGCTAGGTATTTATATGGGGAATTGTACCGTTGAGGAGGAGACACGTGGCAGCCGACGGGTGGCCGAGAGGCGGGTCCTGTCCCATTGGTTGCATTCAATGTTGTTGGCGTATGCAGGGTAGCACGCCGCTAATAGGGCCTGAGTATGTCAGGCGTGCAGAGTTTATGTGTCAGTCTTGATTTGACCAGGCATGTTCTGTGGAGACGCCGTCTGGTAGTAGTTGCAGGCTCCTTTAGAATCGGCGAAGTTGCTTAGTTGGCGCTTTCGGCCGTGTATGAGATAGTCATCGTCCTTGCGCGGCGTGCCTCATTCCTTTGTGGGTTCGCGGACTCGTTGGATAAAACAGCTCTCGGATACCAACTGTCTGACGAATGATCTTTTGATCCTTCGTGGAGGGTCCTCGGGTCTCTTTTTTTGGTTCTCATACCTGGATGTCGCCTACTACTCGCGATGTCCTCGAGCTCCTTCTAGTCAAAAGAACCTCTCAGACCTTTGTCGTAACTTTAGTTTTTGGGACACTAGCCCGTGTTTTGGGCCTCTTGGCCGTCCAACCCTCTTGGTTTGTGGACACATTTTTGGATTTTTTTCTTGAACCTTTTCTTTGGGCCGTGTTTTGTGGGCTCTCATATTGGGATCCAATAATAATATTTAATTATTTTAATAAATTATAAAATATGTGTTATTTTATGTGAAATAATTTTTTATTTTGGAATTAAACTTTCTTTGGCACCTTAATAATAATAAGAGGTCATTTTATGTGTCATTTTTTATATCCAAGTTGCTTTATACACAAGGTAAACTATGTTATCTAACAATATTTAAAAAATGATTAAGTAACAATTTATAAATATTAAATTATATTATTTGACAATATTTTAATTATTTTTCTAACATTTAGACTTGTTGTGCATAAAATTGAATTAAACCAGAAGGGCAAAAGATGACGTAGCCCACGTGGTGAGGACGTCAACCACGTGGCAAATATGAAAGAGCTGGTCATCAGCCTACCCGGTAAGCAGCGTAGACAAAACAGTACGGACGGGATGGATGGCGCCAAATTTCAACAAAGCCGATGCAAAAAAGAAATGGTCACCGTTCCAGTCAAAGAAAGCAGGCTGGCCAAGCCACGTCACCCATTATTTGGCGCTCTGCGCTAGAATGACGGCAGCTCCGTCTTTATAAAAATTAAGTAACTTATTCAATATATTTTCATTATTTATTTTTGAAATAAATAATTATAATTTAATTATATTAAAAAAATTAAAAAATAATTAAAATTAATTATTTTAAAATAATTAAAAAATAATTATTAATTTAAAATTGATATGTCCTTAAATCTAAATTATTATACGGATTAATGAGTAAAAAATTATTTATTTGATCTAAAGCAGATTCGGTCTCCGTATGTTATTAATCTGAATTTTATATAACATAATAAAGTACGGTCAAATGATTGGTGAGATTCACTCCCAAATATATTTTTAATACTCAAATCAGTATCTATTTTTGCGAAAATAAAATAGAAGATGTAAGTATAAATGCGTATAAAAATAATTTTTATTTGTAGTTTACGTTTTTCATAAAGTGTTTTAATGAGAGAGAATGTGTGCTTTTAATGTTTTAAATTTGTCTTTAATTAGTCTTTTGTTTAGTTAAGTATCATCCCCTTTTCCTATTGGAAAGCATGATTATTTCTGTTAACCGTCTAAGAAATTGTCAAGTGAAAAAGACATCGTTCAACTGGCATCCGAGACCGTTGAATCCAGATAAGAGAAGGAAACGATTTCGACTGTTAGTATTAATTTCATCTTCCTTCTATGAATAAACTGCTCGAATAGAGCGACGGATATGTCCACCAATTTTAGGCCGATTGGGCCTTCGTTTTTTTATCGACCAAATCCTTGGACAGACTCTTCTTCTTAGACCGTTAGGACCAATGCTAACAAAAAATAAATGATCAATATTAAAAAGTGATATAAGATTTAGGAACTTATTTTTAATAAAAATATAATAATAATATCTTATATTTTTATCTAGACTATTGAATTAAAATTTAATAAATAAAAATAAAAAAATAAAATTAATATATTTTTAAAAAAATATATAATATTAATATTTATTAAATATAAAATTTAATATATAAATGTTTAATAAAAATAATTATTTAACTAATATTATTTAATATTTTTCTTAAAAAAAACAGAAACCCCAATCCAATTTGATTTTGACTTTGGGGGCAGCACCTTCCATTCGCTGTGAAACCTATTCGGACTCTTTTATTTATTTATTTTTTCCAGGTAATTTATATGGTAAGTTTAGAGGTAAATTTAATACAAATAAAAATTATAACTAAATTTAGACTATTTTCTGTGAATTTAATAGTTGTAATTTTTTAAAAAAATTTAATTCTGCTTCTAATGAGGTGCAGTCATTATACTTTATTTATAATATGCAGTCTCCTTTTTAAATGACTTTCGGGGCTGCATTTACTATACATATCTTTTATTCTACATTTGAATTGAAATTTCATAGTTAAAATTTTAGAATAAAAAAATAACATATAATTATTATTTTTTATTTTTTTAAATAGTAGCATAAATTAAATAATTAATTTAGTATTTTAAATTTTTTAAAAATAATTTTTTAGAGGATTTTTATTTTTTAAACTTTATTCGTCCAAATTTTTTAATTGGATAAATGAAACTCACTGATTTATTAATCAATATGACAAATTATTATTAATTGTATTTTGAAACCTGCATATAATTTGAATATTATAATTCACTATGTGATGTTGAGTTAAAGTTTTACGGTTGGATATTTAGACTTATTAATCACATATTTTATTATATAAATAAAATTATATAAAAATAAAATAATATTTTTGGATAATTAAATAAGATCAAATTAACCTAAAATTTGATAGGCATGGCCCGAAATGGATGAACCCAATGCAAGCTTGGATCAAGGTTCAAAATTTCAGCAGTCCAAATAAAAAAGTGGCAAAATTAAATTTAATCTGTTAAATAATAACTTCATGTGGTATTAATTGAAATCTCTAATTAGATTGGTCAGTTATTAAAAATAAAAAAATATAATTAAAATATAATCACTAGTCAATTAATAATCCGATCTAAAAAACAGTTAAAATGGCTTTATCATTATTAGTCAGGCTGCCCCTTTATTAAATTGAGACGGCAGTTACACATAAAAAATAATGCTTCCCCGTATTTTATTGGAAACCGCTCTAAATATGTGCAGAAATTTCAAGCGTTGATCGGTTGAATAAAATATTGGATTATAAATACGTTTCCCTTCTAGCAAAATGGATGACAAAAAAAGACAATCATTCGAGTGCACAAAAAAATAGTATAGTCCTCTAAATCTACATTTATTTCCATTTTTTTAAAATTATAGTATCTACTTATTTGTCATCTTTTCAATCCGAATAAAAAGATCATTAATTTAAAAGTCAAATAATATATTGAGAAACGAATCTTGTATATTTTTTATCTTTAATTTATTTTATATTGATGCGTAATATTTAAATTCAGAGTTACGAAAACCTGATCAATTATTGTTTAGATGTTCAAGCATGACCACGTTTCTTAATTCGTATATCAATTTGAATTAATGAGACGTATCAAAATTAATATTTTTATATTTAGCCAATTACTTATAATGTATAATAAATAATTTTTAAATATTTAATATATAGAAATAATAATATGAATAATAAATAACTAATTTTAAAATCCCATTTTTTATTAATCATACATTTCCACAAAATCCCACCGCCCCTGTCCATCCGTCATCACTACGTCGTTGCCACCACACCAGTCACCACCTTTGGCGGCAACAATGGTCACGTTGTAAAAGTGTAATGGCAAAAAAATATTAAAATATTTGTCTTATTTAAAGTTTAATTAAACATAAAAAATAATTATAATATTTAATAAATGAAAAACTAAACGACATATTTAAAAACTCATTGAAAAACTACAAAAATTTAGAAATATTGAAAAGCTTTTTCGAGGTTCAGCAGATAAAATTTATAAATTTATAATTTTATATCATATAATTTACTGAATCATAGAAATCAGAACAATACGATATTATTGAAAATTTAGTTATAATTTATAAAAAATGTGAAAATATTCAAATATTGTTTACTGACACGTATATAAAATTTTATAATTTTACATCATACAAATTAAAAATAATATATTTTTAATTTTTTTGTATTATTATTTCCCTTAATTTTATTTTTCATAATTTTTTGTATTTTTCATAACCCGCTGACTTATATTTAAAAAGAAAAACATAACAAGAATATATTTGTCTAACTTTTACATAGGCATGTTACTTAGAATTAATTAAAATTTGGTCATATTATCAATTTGATTTAATTAGTTTAAAATTTTATATAATTTAATCACAATATAAAAATATTATAAATGAGTAGAGTTATAAAATTAAATTTGATTAATTTTTTTGAACAAGCATGATCACGGTGAAAGTGTTTGATTTTGGCCAACCCTAGTTGGTTTTATTAATATATATTTTTTTATTTTAAATAAATATTAATTTTAAAAAATATTTTAGTAACTTATAATTTTATATAATTAATAATTTTTTAATAAAATATTCTTTGTTCAAATATATAATTAGATAATATTTATCCTAAATATTATAATTTTTAAAATGTTTTATATTCTAATTATTTTTTATATAAATATAAATTTTTAAATAAATATACTAAAAATAAAAAAATATTTATCGACCAGTCTGAATCAATCCGGTTTAGTTTATAAACAGACACGATTAATGTTGTAGGCCTAGGTGACTGGGCCATATTAAACCCATTCCAATCTACCAATCATCAAATTGTGTATAAACTCAACCTATATTTAATTTAAATTTGATTTTTATCAAATTTAAATTTATCTAATATATGTGTTCATGCATACAAAAAAGAAAAGAGATCCATATGTTTTTTTCTTTTTTTCTTATTAAATAGGATGTATTCTTTTTATTTCTTTAATTCTAATATGTTCCACCATATGCAATCCATTCTTAGTGCTTTCATATTAATAATATTGTTAGTTGAAAAAAAATCAATTACTAATTTTAAATCTTCATTTGGTTAATTAATCCCAAAAATTGTTGTGATAGAGTATAATAATCATAAAAGCTAGCTGAATGGTGCAATCGAAATTGATTATTAGCATCAATGGTACATCTAATTAAAATTAGATCATTTAAATAATTCGATTTGTTTAGTATAAATATTTATGTGAGATGGTTAAGTTATATAAATATTATATATATATAAGACAATTAAATTATATTTGATGTGTTTATAAATTTAAATTGTTGAATAGGTTAGGAAGCTACTCAATTTCTCCGAGTGGGTCAAATTAGAGTCAGTTCGATCCACATTATTTTAAGCCTATATCTTACACAATATAACTAACAAATAAAATATTAAAAGATAACAGAAACTCACTCTCTGATATATCATGCGATATTTAAGTTTAAAATATTTTTACGATGAGGGAAAGATAGATGAATATAATATGTGTATGTATAAATGCATGTATTAGGGGGATTTGAGCTTTTAATAAGATGCTAGCCTCTAGCAAGTACACCTGGTCAGGGGGTTACTTTGAGAGATGGAGGTCTTAGCTTTTGCAAAGTGTGCCCGGCCAAACTTTGAAAGATGAAGGACTTAATCTCGTTGGATACGCCGGGTAGGGGGCTGCTTATAAGGACGGCTGATGAGGCTCCAAACGGTGCATTCAGTTAAGGGGTGATTTTGAAAGATGGAGAACATAGTATGCACTCAACTAAAAGGCAGCTTATAGGGGACAATTTAGAGAGACGAAAAACTTAGCTCCACTATATGTGCCCAGCTAGAGGGCGACTTATAGAGATGGAGAATGAGGCTTGAAAGAGTGTGTTTTACTAAGGGGCTACTTTAAATGATAGAGGTCTTAACTTTGCCATGTGCGTTCTATCAAGGGACAGCTTATAGAGATAGAGGATATGAATCTCAATGGTGCACCCGGCTAGGGAGCTACTATGAGAGATGGAGAAGAATCTTGCTTGTCGATCTCGGTTTGCTTCACCTTTCATGGGAACTTTCTTGGATAGGGGAGCATTGGCGAGCTTGCTCGTGCAAAAGTGAATGTCATTGCCGGAATCCTCTCCTGACTACGTATAAAAGGGGAGTTTTTTGCACTCAATCACACAAGTTATCCTCGCTACCCTGGCGGCGGAGAATTTAGAGGGAGTGCGGTGCGTCCACATTTGCGAGCTTGAATCGAATTTGTTGTTTCGACAGCCGGAGGCGATACTTTAAATTTGATAAGAGAGTGAAAACTATGAGGATGAGTGTGGTCTCATTCGTCTAGAGTCTGGCTAGAGCAGTTGAACGCCATCCTTTCTTATTTTTTCATCTTCTTTCTTTTATTCTTCTTCTAATTGTCGGGAGCCCTCATTTTCTTGAGCCCCCTTCAAACTTTCTACCCTTCAACATCTGGATCTCCTCTTTTTATCGAAGAGGATAATAGTTATCTACCTTTTAGGCTACAAAAAATGGTCATTACCCTACATTCTACATGCACCATTCCTCATAATTATTGTGCAAATGGTGTCGGGCAAGCCAACTCATCGAAAGCTGTGCATGAATCCTAATTCTCTAAATTGGAAAAATGATACACTGATAGTGCCACGCTGGTTGGTCAGTTATACGATGTTTTCTGATTTAGGAGAGCTGTTGGGCTATGCTCGCAAGCCTATCTAGAGACTAATTTTTTTTGGGCTGCCTAGATTGTGCCGTCTAGGTTTTGGACTATGCAAAATGTCTTCTGAATCGTGCGGTTCTTTTTGCAAACTTGGAGTTGGACCAACCCATATATTTTCGGACCCATCAATATTTAATTAATAATTTAGTTTGGACACGGTCTCAAGAAAATATAATTGATCTAATTCAACCAAAATTATGGCTTTTTGTAGATGTTAATTTTTTTATTTGATAAAATATCAAAATTTTT
>JAOVVI020016424.1:0-10892 GCA_028571085.2 Nepenthes alata
CTGAGAAAAAATGGAGCTTTTATAGGCTCCCATCAGTGGACGCTGGGCACGAGAATGCCCGTTGCTAGGGTTCTGTGGCCGCTGTCATGGTGCGCCGGTCGTCTCGACTGTCGTTTATCGGTGGCTGGCAGGATTCTAGGCGCTGCCATTCCGCCTGATTTTCCTTCGAACGATGATTGGTCTACTGCCTGCGGGGCAGCCGCCTGAACCGCTGCTGCATGCTTGATCACGCTCTCATTGGCTAGCTCGTTCCCCTATCCTGTCAGCTCATTAAAGTGATGTAGGATTTTTGTCTTCTACCACCAGCTGAGCATCACGTGGGCCCCCTATGCACTGGGCTGGGCATCTAACGATCGTGGGCCTTGACATGTGACCCAACAAATACAAATAAGTTAAAATTAGTTATTAAGATATTTTGTTTTAAAAATAATAGATTTGGGGTTGCCTTTGACTTATGCTATAAGAAAAATACAATATAACCCTAAACAGCCTTTTTAAAATTACAAAAAACAACCCAACTCACTTGAGGTACAAAATTGAGTTACAGTAGAGGTGACAAAAATGGGCAGGGCATCGGAGGCCCATTTCGGCTTAATTTATTGTATACGGTTTATAATAAATAATATTTAATTATATAATTTAATATTTTAAATTAAATTATATTAATAATTAGACAATATTAGATGGCAAATATAGCCTGAAAAATAAATATGACATGTCTTATACGACCTATTTTTATTTAATGGCTTATATAAATGAATTGTGCCGATTAAGCACGGTACGTTGAACCATCTTTATGCTTTAGGTTGGTTGGTGTCCCTTCGTAAAACCCTACTTCTCTTTCCGTCGCTGCACGACTGTTACGATTGGATACCTTTGGAGAAACAACAATGGCGACCGCACTTGACGAAGAAACATCCAAGAAAGTCCTACGCCAGGTCCAATTGGGAGTCTCTTGCTCTTTGTTTCCCTTTTAATTCTCGAGCTTTTCCTGCCTGAATCAAATGTTTGTTTAACCTTTGAATTCGTTTTTTATTTATTCGATTTATAGGTTGAGTTTTACTTCAGTGATAGTAATCTTCCCAGAGACAGATTCTTGAAGCAAACAATTAGTGAGAGTGAAGATGGAAGTATCCTCTTACTCAATCAACCGAGGATGATTTTCTCTTCTTCATTTTTGAAATTCGTTTTGCCAGTTTCTTCCTTTAACATTGTACGTGTCTATGTATGGATTCGGAAGCGTTTGTTTTACTTGACTTCAGAATTATAGTGGTGAGTTTGGCATTGATATGTTCCTTTTCAAGGATGAGAAATCATCTGAACTTGGGGGAAGTGAAGCCTGACGAGATCCCTGAAGATACAGTAAATGCTGTAGCTGAGACTTTAAGGAGCTCTATTTCTCTCAAGGTTTCCGACGATGGTTGTTCTCTTTCTCTGTCTCTCTGCCTCTCTCTCTCCCTTCTTCCCTTCGTGCTCCTTTGCCTCTTTCTTCTTTCCTCTTTCCGGCGTTTATTGTATTTGAGTTTTGCCCGCCTAGTGCGCTTTAGTGTTTATGATTTTAGGATATTAAGCAGATTTAGCTATTGTTGTGGCAATTCATGTGTTCATGTGCTCGCTCGGTTGTCTATTTTTCGTCTATGTTGAGATAATACCACTGTACACTAGCCGTCTTTCCCTATTTACACAAACTCAAATGACAAACTAACCATCACACACAATATCACCAAATGCAAATATACAAGACAATAAAGAGCAATAATAGCAAGCCACAAAAACACTGAGGTTTCATGTAAAAGACTTTTTAATGTAAAGGGAAAAGCCATGGGAGCAAAGTCCGGTTAATTCATTTAATATCAGCAATGAAAAGGTTTAAAACATCGGTGCCTCTCTAGAGGCAACACAATCTGCGCACCTCAAGGGGAATAACAACCACGCATCCATGCATGCCATCTTCCTATAAGTGGTTCGCTTCATCTTCGGCAATGGCTTTGTTATCATATCCCATCCATTGTTGTCGGTATTGATTTTTTTTTCCTGTTGAAATTCTATCATCTCGAAGGACTTCTTATAATCAATTTATACCTCACGTCAATATGGTTGGTTCAATAATGAAATTCTGAATTTCTATTGAGATAGAAGGTATTCTGTCTCACACAATAGAGTGAATTCCTCTTGCTTCTTGCCTAACTCCTGTAGAAATGCTTTTATCCATATGAGTTTTTTGCAGGTCCATATGATATTTTCGAAACTTTGATCTCTGTAACACTTCTCCCCCTGAAATAGTAATCCAGTACCTGAAGGTGGATTTTCTTGAATCAACATCACCTAGCAAATCAGTGTCCAGCTATCCATCCAGCATGGGTTCAACATTACCAAAGCATAGACAATATCTGGAAGTACCTTTGAGATATTTGAGGATCCTTTAGATAGCTGACCAATGTTCTTTACTGGGGCTGCAAAGAAACTGACTTATCACACCGTGTGTAATCATTGGCCTAGCGCATACCTTCACATGTGTGAGACTACCTACGACGGATGCAACAGGAATTTTCTTCCTTTCCTTTGTCTTTCTCACCTGTAGGACACCACATGGAGCCCAGTTTGAAGTGACCTGCATGTAGAGAACTTACTGAGTTATACTTGTTCATGGTGGATCTTTCAATCATCTTTGTAACTGCTCTCTCCCGAGACAGGCAAAGTTTCATTGCATTCCTGTCAGTGATTCTCATGCCAAGGATTTGTTTAGTTAGTCCCAAATCATTAATTGCGAAGGGCTTGCTCAACTTCTTTCAAGCTCTGAATTTTCTTGCATCATGGCCAACAATCAGCATGTCATACATGCAAAGCAAGAGAATAATAAAATCTTCATCAGAGAATTTTGTTCACAAATACATAATTGGTCTTGGAGTGTCCATAGTTTGCCATGAAAAAAAAAATTAAATTCTTTGACCATTTCCTAGGTGACTTCTTGGGTTCATACAAGCCCTTCAATTTGCACATTAGGTCCATCTGCTTACCCATTTAAGCATTAAACCAAAGACAACTCATGATATGACAAGCACTTGCGGATGCATCTTATGTTCCTTTCCACTGACCTCGAAACCATTTGGGTGTTCCATTCCATTTTTCCTCATCTAACCCACTGAGAAAAGGCACATTCCACTCAAGTTGTACAACTTCCAAGTTTAATCTTCTTGCTAGACCAAGAATAGCTTTGGTTGAAGACATCTTTACCACTAGAGCGAAGATCTCTTCTAAATCAATTGACTTCTTCTGGCCAAATCCCTTCACAACCAACTTTGTCTTATACTTTTAGTTGTGAACTCTTCACTTAGTCTGGAATCTAAATACCCATTTGTCTTCAATGTTTTCTTGCCTTTTGGCAATTTTATCAACTTAAATGTCTTCAAAGCTTGGCTGTGCTACATCTGTCATTGTATCTGAAGTTAACAAATCTTTTTATCAGAAAGAAAGACGTTATTATGTGGCATCTTCTTTTCATAGAGAACTGGCCAATTCTTCCATAAAACATGTGCATTAGTATCTTGAGAAATGTGATTAAACACACTGTTATCTATCAATTATGGTAAGAACCAATAGTTTTCCTATTCATCCGTTTTCACTCCTTTTCCATCTTGTCACTTGGCTTGGCACTACCCCCTTTTGCAAAGAGAATATCTTCATTCTTGATTTATGTATCGTGTGATTCAAAGTGCTCAATTTAAACATGGTACTGGTGTCACCCAAATTGTTATACCATAAAGACAATCACGACTACTTGATGCACTGATACCAAATTTGTTGGGAAAGTCTAGTGTACGTGCAGCCGAAAAACTTTTTCCCCCCTGTGCAATCTCAAATGAGCAAACTAACCGTGATGCACTATACCATCAATTGCAAATATACATGACAATAAAACACAATAATAGCAGGCCACTGGAACTCAAATATTTTGTGGAAATCCTTCCAATGTAAAGGGAAAATCATGGGATTTAAGTCTGTGTAAATCTTGCATTAATACCAAAAAGGACTGGACATACAACATGGGTTCTTCTCTAGATGTACTTGACGTAACACAATTTCTTTACTTTAAGACGGATATCAACCACCTATAAATCTCAATACAAGGCTCGTACAAAAAAGGAGCACAGCAAGAGGTATAAAAGCAAAACAGGTAGAAATTTTCTACACTATTCCTGTAACAATATACCAATAATCAGACCACAGTTCATTGTCTAATCTTCAAGTAAAGTAGCACCTAGAAATTTCTCATCCCCCTTCATTGTTCCTCTGTTGTCTTTCCTTTTCTTATTTTAAATGAATGACCAATTTGTTTTCCACTGGGTTTTATATCCAAGGCTGGAAACAATCACAGTTCTTGGGCGCCATTATGCTTGAGCATGTAGCTATTCCCTACCACTCAATCTCTGATTACACACTGCTTGCACAGGAGCATTATGTCCATCTGTTGCTCAAGCACAGGTCACTTGCCCATTAAGCGGTTTTCTTCTATCAGTTTTGCGATTGAGCTTACATTGAGCACTTGCCAAGTGCCAACGTTTTGCCTGTCTCCCCCTTGAGTGAGTTAATCACCAGTATTACTTAGCAAAAAAACAGCTGTGTAGAAAGGGTCGCGAAACTCAGATGATAGTAGTCTATTCTCTATGTTTGGAAGTATTTTGCATTGGGTTTTAGTTTGATAAATGTTGGCATCCTAGTTTAAAATATTTGTGTGGTCAATATATTATGTCTGCTTCATACATGTATGTGAATGTGGGAAATGAGCATGTGGTTAGTTGTATTGCTTGTCATTTAATGTTGGCTTTGGGTACTTGTGCAGTTGACATCATCAACTAGATCTATGTAAGCACTAAACAACAAATAATGCATTCGGTACATGATTTAGTCTTTATGTACTTTATTGCTGAGAAGGTCTTCTTCCCAGTTTTACATATATCATCACAAATAGACTCAAATCAATGAGAAAAAATTTACAATCTATAATACTTTGATTTATTCAACCAATTTCAACGTGATAATATTAGACTTGCAATTCTATCAAAAATTTTCCACTCTAAAAAACTGAAAACTCGCGCCTAGAAAAGCATTGAACATAGTAAAATAGGTTTACAAAATTGTACCCCAATGAGATAAAATAGGGATCAGGGCATGGTTGAAGGTTGGGGGCCACCAATGGAATTTCAATGCAAGTAAAAACAACACATTGAAAGAGTAATTTCAAATTGCTTGGATCTTGATGGGTTTTGTGAAAGAGAAAACTCCACACACTCTAGGGGTTATCTTGTACACATAGATAGGATATGTACAAACTGTACAATTTCTAAATTACCCATATAAAATGAATATGCCATAATATATTCAAGAGTGCATTCTAACACTAATAAGAGACATATTCCAACAATCCCCATCAAAGTGGAGTAGAGATGTTGATCATGTCAGGATTGTTACAAATATATTCAACTTGAATACTAATTAGAGACTTGGTTGAATTTGAAGAGGCACATCTATTACTAAAAAAAAATATTGATGGTGGTGGTGGCGCATCACGGATGGCCAAGAAGCATAAGGGTTTGCACCATGTAGATGTACACGGATACAAAAGATGCCCACATGTATAGTTTATGTGTTCAAAGATGTATTTGTAGGATAGATGATTATCTAAGAGATTTTAGAAAATTTTAGAATAGTTAGAAAATTATATAAAAAGGGGGAGATATATATTTACTCTAGAGTGTTTTTGAGTAGGGAGTATATGGTAAGTTCTAGAGTATTCTTACTAAATGGAAATATTATTTTTGAAGAATGTTCTAGAAGGTGAATCATAATCATCCACGATGGAGGATGGAAATAAGATCCTAGCTGTTGGTTGAGGGAGTGACATTCTTATATAAAGGGATTAACTCCTATAGTTCAGAACAAGTTCAACAAGCTTAAGAAGCTAGAGGGCACGCAATTTGAGTAAAACTAAGTAGAGTGGTTTGTAATCGAGAGAGTGAGTAAAGCCAGAGAGCGGTGTGTAATTGAGAGGGTGGCTAATCTTGAAGAATTTGAGGGGTAACTTTTAGGGGAGCTTGCGGGAGTAAGTGTTGGAGAGGAGTTCTATACTCTTGTACTTAACTTTTATAGTAAAAAGTGTTTTCTTCAAAAGTCTTGTATCTCTACATATCTTGGAGTGGGAATATCGGGGAAGATTGACTTGTTTATATTACATGAGATGTGCTATGTGAGTGCTGCATGGGTGATTGACAGAAAGTGTTATTGCTTTTAGGTGGCTATGGCTTAGAACATAACCCTTTGTGATATTATGCAATCTTATAAAAGATGGAGAGCGGGGAAAATTCACACACTCTAGGGTTTAGTCTTATTCACATATATAGGGATATTTTTCAAGCCATACAATTACTAAATTACCATTGCAAAAGGAATATGCTACAGCATACCTAAGAATATATTTGCACACTAATAAGAGGCATATTGCAACAGGTTTCAAATGGAGGAAGCAAAGTTTGCTCTTTGGCTTGAATCAACTAAGTATATCAGTTTCAAAAGGCTAGGAAAATAATCTTGAAGAACTACTTGTAAGGAACTGGGGAAATGATTTCATGAGTCTTTCCAATCTGAATCCGAAGCATCAATTTTTTCCCATGTACATTTGAAATAATTTTGTAAATATATAATGAAACTTGATCAGCATACTTGCACCATGAAGATTGCACTGTTGAGGTGTCTAGAGATAGTGGAGCGAAAATGAAAAAGGGGAGAAAACTGAAAAGGTATCCTAAAATAGAGTGAATCTGAGATGTCAATGTGTCAGATGCCTGTTTTTATCTTAAAAAATTATTGTCTAAAGCTACCAATTGGGACTTTATTTTTTGGGGGGAGGAGGGTTTAAAACTTTGCACAAAATATGCTTCTACCATATAATAATAGATTTTATTTTTCAGTGGGGTCAGCTGACCCTGCCACCATCGATGTGGATCTGCCACTGGAGAGAGGGGGTGGGGAGGAAGAAGTCTGTGTCGGAGCAAACTGTGGGATGTTAACTAAAATTGGGTAGCCAGAAACCAGTTCCAGTTAGTCTCATCCTCTTTAATCTGCATGCTTACAGGCTTGAATTCATGTTTCTATGAGTGGTGACTTTTATCATCCATTTCAGGGAAGAAAGTTGGAAGGACTACGGAACTCGCCAAGCCAGAAGAATTAATAGAGCAACTTGATAGTAGGACAATTGCTGTATCACCACTACCATATGATGTGAAACTTGAAGATGTGGAATCTTTCTTTACCCAATTTGCCAAGGTATTACTCGTCAAGGTTTTACAGGTTCTTTAGTTTATTGGATATACTGTTATCCTTCATAGATTCATCTCTCTTCCTCCTTTTCTATCTCTCTATCCATCTGTCTATGCTGCTTTCTTTTTTCTTTGAACTTCAATTATTTGAATAAGGTTGTGATGCTTTTGTCTTTCCTGTGGGCCATTGGTTGTTTGCGTTTTTGGTGGGAAGATTCATCTTATATCTCCATGTCAGTATTTCCTTTTGATTATATATATATATATATAAGAAGAAGAAGAAGAAAGGGAGAAGAGCGACTGGTATTATCTTTGATTAGCTGATCAATTTTTAAGAAATATATTCTTAGTTCCTCTGCACTAAAGCTCATGGGGCTGTGGTTGTTGATCATAGATCCAGTACTTACATTCTATATTTCAACTTGAAGACATTTCAGTGTCCAAACCTGAGAAGGGGCTGCAATCTAAAAACTCTGTATTTATATAGCCTTGATTGTTAGATGTAGATCCAACCCTTAGTTTCTCAATTACATTTGGAAGATTTGGTCGTGAAGAAGAAGAAGAAGAAGAAGAAGAAAGGCAGAAGAACAACTGGTATTATCTTTGATTAGCTGATGAATTTTAAGTAATATATTCTTAGTTCCTCTGCACTAAAGCTTATGGGGCTGTGGTTGTTGATCATAGATCCAGTACTTACATTCTAGATTTCAACTTGAAGACATTTCAGCGTCCAAACCTGAGATGGGGTTGCAATAAAAAAACTCTGTATTTATATAGTCTTGATTGTTAGTTGTAGATCCAACCCTTAGTTTCTCAATTACATTTGGAAGATTTGGTCGTGTGCAAACCTGTGAAGGGGTTGCAATCCTACAGTTCTTCCTTTGCAATATGATCTTGGTAATGGATTCACTTTGTATACTGTTTATTCATTTCTTATCGTGGATGAAAATATCAAAATTAGTATCAGTATTAGTTGCGGATAAATTGGACAATATGTGTCATTATTGGACATATCAGAATTAAAAGTTTCTCTCCGAATCATAACCTAATAGGAAAATATTGGCTAATATATTGCAATATACTACTAATACAACGACATATATCGGCGGATAAATAGGTCAAGATTTTAATGTAGTTTGCATGAAGTTCTCCTTAAATGGTCCTCTTTGCTTATTGCAGGTTAACAGTGTGAGGCTTCCTCGTCATGTTTATTCCAAAAAGGTATTTTGTGGAACTGCTCTGATTGAGTTCTCAACGGAGGAAGATGCAGAAAAAATAATGGAGCAAAGCATGGTTTATGCTGGTGTTGATTTAGAATTCAAACCGAAGTAAGCTGTCCCTTCAAATTTTAGTAGACTTGGACCTATTTTGTATTCAGTGCATTATTCTTGGGGAAGGGAGGGGGGAGTGGGTGATATGTTTTGAAGTTCTGTTGTTTAAATTTATTATTGTTTTTCTCATTAACTTATACTCAATAAATTGCGTAGATAGTTGACTGTTGATCTGTACATTTATCTGATTCTGCTTTATTGGGCGTTAGTTTGTGTTGGTTAGGCACAGATAGAGGTGCTCATTTACATAATCTTTGTTTTAAATATTTCAACCAGGAAAGACTTTGTTGCAGAAAGGGAAAAACTGGTCAGTAAGTTTGAGAAAACTGAAGCAGGTTCAAAACAAGAAGCAGAGTATGCACTAAATTTAATTTGAATGCCGATAACAGAAATTCAATTCCATTGATATCTCATTCATCATTTTCAGGGAGTGATGTTCATTTACATAATCTTTGTTTTTAATAACTCAACCAGGAAAGGCTTCGTTTATGACAGGGAAAAACCAGTTGATGAATTTGAGAAAACTGAAGCAGATTCAAAACATAAAAGTTCTGAAGAAGCAGAGTATGCTTTAAATTTTATTTCAATTCTGATGACCAATATTCAATTATATTGAAATCTCATTCATCATTCTGATGGTTTCAGCTATCCAAAAGGCCTGATTGTTGCATTTACATTAAAGAGTGTATCATCTGGATCAAAACAAAATGGTTCTCATGAGCCTGCCAATAATGAGGTAGGTGCATCAAAGATAAATGATGGAGAGTCAGTAGGAAATGTCTCTCAAGAGACTAATAAGGTGTCAGAAAATGGTAGAAATGATGGGGCTGAAAAGAATGCTGGCGAGGAGGAAAGTAAAGAAAAGGATAATGATGGATCTGGTCCTGGAAATGAAGAGGGGAAGGAAGCCAAAGGTGATGAGAGGTCTTCAGATGGTGCTAATGATGGAGCAAAAGCAGTGTCAGAAGAGAAATCTAAAATTGCTGCTTTCAAAGATAACATGGATACTGTTTTACGTGAGGATTTAAAGGCTGTATTTGAGAAGTATGGAACTGTTAAGGTATTTATATGGCTCCATGACCATCTTGGTCATATATCGTTGGCTGGTCTTGGATTCTACTATTCTTGACTTGATTTTAATGATTAGTTCACCTGTGTTGTGTCATGCATCTGCTTTGGTATTTTCCCACTGTCTTTATATGCCTATCACACATCGAAAGATCAGTTCTATGAAATTATTAAAGGGGACCACCATATGTTACTGTTATAAAATATGCATAGGTTGTTTACCATGCATTTTAGAGCTCTCATGAATTCTTATTTCACTGTCTCCATTTTCTTTCTTGTCTATTTTTTAGAATTTGATCTAGAGTTTCTCTCCGCTGTCATTTGACCTCTGAACTTTTGTCATCGTATCTTTCATTTTCCTATTTTTAACTTTGCTCAATTAAGTCAGTTATCCTGCTAATTCGTAGAGTCGATCCACATTTTATACTGATGCTCAAAATTTATTCCATTTGTCCATCTCTGTTTCATACATGAGAAGTTTGTAGATTTCAAGATGGGAGCAGATTCAGGATACATTCGGTTTGAGGAACCAGAGGCAGCACAGAAAGCTCGTGCTTTTGCTGTGCTTTCTGAGGAGGGTGGTCTAATTGTGAAGAATTATATTGCTGCTTTGGAACCTGTTACTGGTATGCTGTAACCTTTTGCTATTTCTGCTTGATGAAGTAGCTTATTTTGTGCTTCAGTTTCCTGGCAGAGAAACATCTTTACGTTATGTTTGGTTGCAGGAATTGGGATGGAAAAGAATTTCTATTCCCGCGGGAATAGGAATTCCTCCGTTTGGTTAGTAGGAGGATGGGAATTGTTATTCCCACATATATATTTTTTTGTTTTATTATTATTATTATTATTATTATTTTGTATTATTATTATTATTAAGTATTATTATTATTATTAGATATTATTATTATTATTATTGTATTTATTATTATTATTATTTATTAGGTATTATTATTATTATTACATATTGTTATTATTATTATTATTTTATTTTATTATTATTATTATTATTATTATTATATTTATTATTGTTATTATTAATTATCAGGTATTATTATTTATTTATTTTATTATTATTATTATTATTACATATTATTATTATTATATTTGTTGCGTCCCGGCCCAAGGTCGTCGCACGGATTAGGGAGCCTTCGGATTCCAAAGCGCTGGGCTTCCTCGAACG
>JAOVVI020016425.1:0-10892 GCA_028571085.2 Nepenthes alata
GCCGAGTTGATGTGAGTGGGTGGCCGGGTACGTGGGGAACGGGACGGATGAGGTTGCAACGCAACCACTGTTTCCTCCCCCAGTTTTGTGGCTTCCGGGAACTGCACTAGTGCCCAATTTTGAGCAGTTTGGGGTAATTTTTTGAATGTGAGAGCCGTGAACGATGGGGAAGGTGGAGAAACGAGAAGAGTTGTGGATGACTCTGGTTGTCGTTTGGTTAGGGTGGGTGTTCGTGGTGGAGCGTGATGAATTGGGAAAATTGCTGACAGTCCGGGGTGTTCGATTTGGTTTAGAGACGGTAGAATTTCATTTAGGGATTGTGAAATTTGTGGTTTAGTGGACGTAACTGTGGCGATTGTAGGTTTCGGAAGAGTTGGAGGATGGAGAGGAACGGTGGCAGAGGCCGTGAGTGGACGGTTCTCGTCTTGGGACAAAGGGGGATCAATTTCAGTGAGGGCTTTTGGGAATATGGAGAGGAACGTACCTGATGTGCGTTGTCGTTCGGTCACCTCCAACTCCTGGTACGCCTCCGACTTTGCCGATGATCTAAGGTTGGGACAGAAATATGAAATTTCTGTGGAAGGCAGGCGAAGATGAGAGGATGAAGCTGTAATCGAAGGGGAGGGTGAACACGCTGGGGAAATTTCAAACGGCAGGGGTTGTTGTGTGCTTCGTTGTTGTTCGATTCGGGCAAGAGATTTGTTGAGTTCCACCAGGGATGCTCGGATTTGTGCTGTAGTGGAGACCAAGGTGGACGCGTTGGTGCCCAGTCTGTCGGTAGCCCGCCAGAGGTCCTTCATCGCGCTGGCAAGCTCGGCTAGGGAAGGGTCACGTGCGTCGAGCGGTTGTTCTTCAATCAGCGCCATTGCCTCTACCTTCCCTCTCAATGAAAGCACCTAAGTTACGTGCTCGAATCGGCTGTGGTACCAGCACGCTGGAAGGTGGCTAAAACAGAAGAAGAGAGGAGGCGAGAGGGGAGATTGGTAGAGGGATGACAGAAGACGAGAGGTAGAGAGGGCAAAGAGGAAGACAAAGAAGATGCTTCGGGAAGGGAAATCGCAGGGAAAGTCTGAGGGGCAGTGAGAAATTGACAGAAAGGGGAAAGGGGAAAGGGAAAGGTGACAGAGGAGGAAAAAATCACAGAGAGACAGCGGACAGAGATAACAGAGAGGAATGTGAAAAATCTTTCTTCCTTCATTACTGTAACAACTGAGTATATTTATAGTAGGGAGCCAACTAATTTGGTTCCAAGCCAACCAAACCAGTAACTAACCAACCAAACCAGTAACTAACCAAGTAACTAATTATACCTAATTAATAAACTAATAGTATAATATATTTAACTACTAACTATAATATATTTGACTAATAAGCATGTAACAATAGACCAAATATATTTTTGATAAACTTGACAATCAACAGCCATTATTTTATAGCATGTCAAGATCACACCATGCAGCTAGAATTCTGCAACTCAGAGTGAAATAGGGTTAAATACGCAAAAGCAAAGGCATTTGTTCCGAGTAATATCCTTAGCAATCCCTCCATGAAAGAGCCTGTGGATGGATCGCAATGTAAGCAGTCTTCAGAAAGCAGCATCCATCTGCTTCGTTTTTTATTAACACTTAGAGATCCCAGTGCACTAACTACAATCACACAGTACCAGAAATGAATCAAAGAAGTTTCAAAGGTTCTTCCGCAAGTTGTCTTCCTAAATGCACAATCTACTCTTATCATGAAGGCCAATCAAGGATTTGTTCTTTCTTCTATGGTTCTTATAACCCATCTATGCAATAGGAGGTAAATATACTTAGCACAGATATTCTGTTAAGACAGTCTATTGTACGGAACTCACACTGTACGCAGGAGGTTCGTAGAAGGGTCGGATCATTTCAGTTGTGCATGGTCTTACCTAGCAATAAATACAAAAGGCTGTTTCCATAACTTGAATAAGTGACCATCATGTCCACCACGACACTGTACCAAAGCTCTCCTTTTAGCAAAGATATTATGCTCTTCTCGGCAATTTTTTTGGGCAGACGAGGAAAGGGGAGACAGTGGGTAAAGTGCAATTACTGGACTGATGTACCACACCATAGACTGCTTTCTTAATCATTTTTTATTAGAATCAATAGGGTGTGTAATAGTAGATAACAGAATGCAAGAATATTTTAATAAATCACCCAAAAAACCGCTAGAGAATCATTCTCTGTTTCCAATTGAAAAGTCAATGCACGTAAAAAACTTGACCTGTATGAATTTGGAACATTTTTTACCATATTTCTCCTCTTTGGACTGAAACTGAAACGTCACATTTACCAAGAAACCTAAAGAGAGGGATGTAAAGTGCATATGAGATGGAAAGTGGGTAGCGTGCATGCACGCACACACGCGCACACACAAACTGGAAGATGGAGACATCATCAACCACTAAAGAGCGTAAAAAGACATCCTTAGGTTGATTTAAAAAATAGCATATGCCCCTTCAGAAGCAAACCGAGTATGCACCAGATTAGGGGATGCTTGTAACTGATTTAGAAGAATCTGGGAAAAGTTTCAGGGTATGGGAATTTGAACTTAATTTTACATATTCAAGAGCAGAATAGACAACCTGTCGCCTATTCAGTGATTGATCGGCACAGGTTTTTGGAACGGCAATGATACTTGATGAGAAACTAAGCAGATTAATTGAAGACTAGGGAGATCAAGAACTGTTCTGCATTCTATATAAACCAAGCTGATTTTTGGGAATTGCTAAATTATGGCTTCTCATGTTGCCGAAGGAGTTCCTCAACTTAAGGCCGTTTTGAGTGCCCAAGCTTTAATGTTCTACTAAGAAAGACTCTGGCCTAGCTTCAATTCAAGCTCTAGCTAATCAAGTATTCTATAGAGTTGGTTTAAAGCTTACTGGGGTTCTAAGCTTTGAAATTTCTGGCACATAAATTTTATTTTTTGATAAGCAACTATTAGGTCTCCAACCCGCGTCAAAGGATGCAACAAAGTTTTATAAAAGATGTTAGCTACCTGACGCTGTCCTCCTTTCTAATCTGGGCTTGTAATTGACTACAGTAAGAATAAAATCCCCAACATGGGTGAAATTTCTAGAAGTAGCACCAATTTCAAACAAAATGTAAGAATGTATTTGAGGTAATTTGGTCTGGTCATATAAAACGAAGACTACCTAGTGTGCCCATGTAAAAAAATGAGCAAGGATTGACGGTACTCATTATAAAATAGATGGAGACTAACTGAAAAAAGGTTTGAATGCAGCCATAAAGCATGATCTTCCATATTTGGAGCTAGCAAAGGTTACAGTCCATGAAACAGAAGAATGGAGGAAAATAATTTAATGATCAAATACTATTAACTGATTTAGCAAATTAGTGAAATGCTCAAATACAACCTACGTTGCCTTCTCCTACAGAGAAGCCCCCATCCCCAAAATATCAACAAAAAATAGTTCCTTCTGCTGATGTTTGGGACTTGGACTCCATGCTGACATCATAAACTCAAATCAATACTGCAGCAGAGAATGAGCTTCACACCCCCTCCTCGCCCGCCACTCCCCAAAAAAGAGGGAGCACCTTTCACTCTACACATTGTGTTAGATCAATGATCATTACACTAGCTTAAGTAACTCTATGAGACTGTCAACTGACTCATAAAGCAACCCAGTCCATTAGTAAGCTCAACTAAATAATTGAGTTAGCTAAAACTCGCATGTGTTGGATTGGTTAAGGATAAACCATAGTTCAAGAAGAGAAAGTTCAAGCTTGCTCAACCTTTAAGATGAGTTTAAGGTTTCTGGAAGCATTGGGCAGAGCTTGAGTACAGAGAAACTCATCTTGGCTGGCTCTAAGACACACCTAGAGACAACTTGGCATATAGTACAACTCTGATTAAGTAGGAAAGATAAAACTAATCATAACAAAAGCAATCCAGAAAAATGTTTAAGCAAAAAAGAAATGCAAAGCTATTTTTTAGAAGCACTCGAAATGGTGATTATCTAATACTTGCATAAGTTTTCTACTAGAAGGTAATATACATCACTGTGTTTGCTCACTCTCCCTGCATAAGGTCAAGCTCTGATCTTCACTTTTTGTCAACTAATTATGTTCTATTAATTCTTTTTACTGATCCCCCATCCCTGGGCAGAGGAGAACAAGGGCCCTGAAATATAAATCATGAGAGGATCACCAAATATAACAGCAGAGAATCACCAAAAATCATATAGAAAAACATCAGCCACAGCAAACTCTCAAGTCTCAATGCATATAGAACCACTTAACTGAAAGTAAGTGAGATGGACAATGCCAAGAATAAATAAGTTAAATCTTCAGAATAAAGCCAACTAACCACCTCAGCTAGCTTGGCCTTTACCAACTATTATGACATTACAATAGACCGACAGAAAACAAGCATAAAATTATATTTGCAGAGGTAGCAAGAAAATAGTATGTGCATGTGTGCACACCAGTGTGCACGTGCATGCATATGCGGGCATGTCTGCGCATACGTGTTCAAGAGCTGTGAATTTGTAGGTGTGCCTGCGCGTCTGTGGGTCTGGGTGCTAGTGTGCATGTGTGTGCCCACAGGTGTGTGAGGGGATTTGTGCAGGTGTGTGTGTGCGTGGGGGTATAAGGAGCAAGCAACCCAATAGCATGATAAAGTTAAAACCACAAAAAATTGATGAGCATCCCTCCAAAACTTACAGAAAAACAAACCACTTCCATAGCAGAAATGGTTGAAGGACATTAAACAAGATATTACAGAAGGCCAATAAAGAATGAATTTCCACCAATTGACCTGCATGAGCTTCAGACATCACGCCAATAAAGTGGCCCAGTCAATCAGTTCGTGTGAAAGGATGCTCTGATGCTAGCAAAGGGAAAGAGACAAGAAGCTGGAAACAATCAGCTAAGGAGAGCTATTCAAAATGTCAGAAATGTGGAGTCTCTCTTAATTGGATCCCGCCTAATCTAAGGATGCAGAAATCAAAATCCCATATTGTCCTACGATTAGGCTTTCAATTCTCCCATCCAAAGACACTGTAAATGGAGTTCTATCCTCAATCTCTATGAAATTACTACTGTTGGAGTCACCTTACAAAATGGAATTGATTATGGGAAAAGACATAAATAAGAGAAAAAAAAGAACAAGTGCACATACAAAATGAATATTTCTCCAGGTTATACATTCAGATCCTTCCACGACTCTAAAATGGCTATCAATAAAAGTAATGAATCCCTTTTTGCTGCTGCGATCTAATAAATCCCAAGAAAATAGCTCATCTAGACATTCTGATGAAGTTAAATAGAATCCACGCAAAAAGAGCATATTATAAAATCAAATGCATGGCACGAAGCAAATAGAGACACGATTCTGAAATAAACAAGTAACTTTTTTGTTCTAAAGCTTTTATGGCAAAAATCAAAAAGCACACAACAGTAAAATTACCTGTGTTCATCCTCTGTCCAAGCAATTCCTTTGCGACGATCCTGATCTGACCTTGATGCCTTAACTACATGATTGCTCTCACCACTGAAATGACCAAAGTGGCCACCCTTCTTTCCAACTCCATCTTCACCCGTGTGGCTTGTGGAACCCTCTGATGAAGAGCTATATGGAGGAAGGGGAACAGAACCAGACTCAATCTGATTAACATCTTGAACTAGCAAATCATAGTGATGTTTAATCTCTTCCAACGTTTTCCCAGGAACATCTGCTGCTATCTTCTCCCATCGATCTGCAGAATCCTCTGGATGAGTTGCCAGTGCATTCTCAAATGCCTTATCTTGCTCTCTACTCCAGAAAGAGCTTGTAACCTTTCCATCTGCCGTCATCTAGTCTTTTTAAACCCACAGTTAACCATTAAACCACCAGAAGGGGTCTTATATACCGTCACCAATTATTCCAAAAATTTAGGCTAAAGTCATCTTTAAACCCATGTACTTCCCAAAATAGCAACGCCAGGGTTGATTTAAAGTATGTCCGGAAGTGGGAACTACTACTAATTGATTAGTATGAAGAATGGAATCAAGGAAACAGATGTGTCAGAGCAGAAAGGTAAGCTAGAAACAGATGGAGCTATGCGGCCAAAAGATTCCGAACTAGTGACCACCTTCAATAATAGATCACAGCATCCAAAGATAATAATGAGATGAAAGGTGACAGCGATTTTCTCTGCAATTCAAAAGTCTAATTTCACGTAATGCTGACCTATTGATTAAACAAGACAAAGTTCAGTTACGAAATGAGAAATACCTTATTTCCATGAAATTAAGGAAACTTAAAGAAAATTCCCCTATGCAAGAAGCATAATATGGACCAAGAGGATAGATCTGTATTCTATACAGGAAAGGCAATGAACTGCTGCCTATAAAGTGAGAAAAACAGAACAGAGAAATGATTGCATTTGCGTACTGTGGAATGGGAAAGAGTTCAAATTGCAATCTCTAGATCCAGCAAAAAACAAATTCACCAGTAGCCCTACTTGACAAGTGCAGCTTTTATAGTGCAGGACCACAAAAAGGAATTACCCTTCCACAGAAAAATTTATCATCCATAATCTTTCATCGACCATTACCCATTATTAGTTGCTTGGGCTTCTTCCTGCGGCTAAAGAGACAATAAACAGAAAGCCTTTCATTTTCACTATCTCAATGTTTCAGCAGCAAAAGTTATTTTCTTAGATGGAGGGGGGATCTCGAAAAAACTCAAAAGCTTTCAAATAAAGCCAGAACACTTAAGCCTTTTCCACCAAGTACAACACTAATTAAGATATCAAAAAAAGCCACAAGACTAACTGAGTTTCTTTTTCCGCTAAGTACAAGAATAGTTCAGTGTGAACTCAAACTTTTGGACATTGAACTTGATTTCTTTCAAAGAAAAAAGAAAAAGACAATGATTGTGTGTTAAAAGCACATTTTAAGGAAAGATAAAGGTGTTGATGTCAATAGAGATATGGAAGATTTAGTAGGGTGGTCTTCAGGTAACAACTAGAAGAACAGCCCAAACTTTTGTTTTAAAGAAAAGCGGTTCTGATGTGGGCACGCGTTAAATGCACATATATCCATATACATATATTATAATATTCATTTATTGTAACTAATCTCAACAACAAATATTGATTTATTATAAACAGCAAATCACGCTGCACTCGTTCACATTATACACCTGACAGTTTTCAAAATTAATACTTTGACAAATGCCCCAAGGGCACACATTAAAATAACCGATTCTTTACATCATAGTTTTGAGTAATCACTGATTAATAACAAACAGCTCAATTTTTGTACTCCACTCCCTTTTCATCCTTCCAATCAATAATTACAAGAAACACTTTGAAATCCAACAAACAACAAAGGGTAACCAGCTAACCACGATGCGACTCCAATTACTACCCAGATCACGACACTTCAACCAACAAATATCTTTCTAATTTTTCTTAAAAAAATAATGCAGAATCTTAATATTAAATACGAGAGCAAACTGGTAAAGATAATGATAAAAATACAAGATGGACCGCATAACAATGAGAAACATTGATGAAACAACAAATCTAATTCAGACAATATTTCTAAATTTGTGGAAAGGAAAATTTGGTAAAGTGTGACGAAATCAATTTCAACCCACAAAATGGATAGAAATTCAAAAAGGTGGGAGCATGAAAACTATGCATGACGTTGATGGGTTAATCCACGAGTGAGGGTAGAAGATGGGTGAACTGGTCCCAGTTGAGCAACTACTTGCGTGTGTGAGAGGGAAAGCGCGACTGGTTATTGCAAAAGCTCTGCAACTTGCCAAAGCGAGGCATCGCTGCAATCTGCAAAACCCATTAATATCTGACACCCAACGTGATAAGACAGAGAAACCTAGCCAACCGAGAACGGCAGAGAAGAGGGGTTTCAGATTTCATCTCTCCCTTCCAAAAAATGGGGGTTTATACAGAAAGATTAGGTAACAACTATCCCAGAATCTGCAGCTCCAGAAAGTAATTGCTTTTAAGAATTTAGAAAAGAATTCGGCTATGTTGACAGTCAGGATGCTAACAAATTCATCATTCATTACCTTTTTGAATTGGAAAATTTGCGGAGCGTCTATGTCTAAAAAGAAGAATGCCCTCTGAAATCAGGAACAGTTGATGGTCACGAAAGCTGTGGGTACTCCGATCAATGGAGTTGTCACTTGCCAACTCACCGAGGGGACCAACTGTGTGTTTATCACTCCTCCCAGTTGCTGGTGCTGAAGGGTCATCTGGTTTTCCTTAAGGTCTTATTCAATCATTGGTTGAGCTCCCCCTCGTTTTCCGTGATCCATTTATTATCCAATATAATTTACAATAATGCAGTGTCAAGTGACAAACTGGAATATAGTATGAACTATAATCCATTTGGAATTTGGAGTATGTTATTATTATTATTTTTTTCAAGTAGTCGTATTCGAAGTGTTATATTATTATCTATCAAAACAAGTGGAAACAGTTTGCCTTTGACATGCAACACCAATTTGGAAAAACCAGAGCAGCTTTTAAAAGGGGATTATGAAATTTGTTTTCTAACAAAGTTTTGATATGCAAGTTAATAAATTTTTAACCAAACTAAAATATTTGAGAAGAATTAAAAGAGTGATCGTTGTCTAAATAACAAGTTTTACATTAGAAAATATTTTATGAAATCAAAAATCAAAAATATGTTTTGAATGACAAGTTTTTAACTTTTGTTGGGTTCCAATACTAAGGGTCCCTAAAAGTACTGCCCAAATAAAAAGCCCAGGCTAAATGTCCCAAATGCCAGAGACCTAGAGACCCAAGAAGTCGAAGGACGTTGCAAACAGCACGTAACATCTAGGTACGAGAACTAGGGAGGCCCGAGACACTCAGAGATTCCCTCAGGCTTCAGATTAGTCCGGCAAGTCATGAAAAGACCCGAGAATGCTCCATAAGGAATCAAGGATCCTCGGGTATGCAGTTAATGTTCGAGAGTGGCTCGTCACTCGGACGAGTCCGCGGACTCATAAAGAAACACGGCGCGCCACTCAGAAACGAGGACTCTCCCATGCACGACAGAGAGCGCTAGCCAAGCAACTTCGCCGTTTTCCAAGAAACATGCAACCTCTGCAACACGCTACCTCACAGTAAATAATGACGTTCAGAGCACGCCCTGTCTTTTCAAGGCTGACGTTGCCATCTGACGAGCCTGGCACGGTATGGCCTAATTGGATGCGCTAACGGCCAGCCTCCCCGTACACGCCAACGTGCCTGACATAGCATGACTCAGACAGCATAGTAGGTGGACGGCCTCCCAACACTCATCAACAGTCACGTGGAACCCTTTCTAACGGATAAATTCCCCACTATAAATATCCACTAGGGATCAATAGAGAAGGGGATATAACTCCATTCTGGCAAACAAAAGGACAAGAGGGGAGAAAATCAACATCCATGTACTCAGCACTTGTACCCTGTACTCAGCACTTGTACCCTAAAAGCAATAGTGAAAACTCTCCTTTTACAGGCGCTCAGCCTCGTGGTTTTTTTCTCCTATTCAAAGGAGGGCTTTCCACGTAAAAATCTCTCGGTGTTATCCCTCGTCCCCTTCTCTTCTCTTCACCTCTCGCTCGCCCGTATTCAAAATTTCTTATGTTGCATAGAGTTCCGACTGCCTGACGTCATCTTACATCATCGACGAACGGATGCCGAATTCTGAAACGCAACAACTACATACCTTTATTATTATTATTTTTTATGTTTTTATTATACTTTTTAAACCAAACATAAAAAATAATTTATTTAACAATGTTTTTTTTAAAAAATTAGATTCAAATGGGCATTTAGTGAATTAAAAATATATTAGACAAATATTTCAAGGCAAGTCCAAATATTAATTTTTTGAAGATATTAATCTTTCCTTATAAATAGAAAATAGAGTCCGATAATGATCTAAAATATATAACAAAATTTTATTCAATTGTATTTTATATTATCTTGATGTGTCTCTGCTGTTTCGGTTGTAGTAGGGATTAGGGAGTTACTTAATTTTCTATTGTCAGTCAAATTAGAGCGGATCCGGTCTACATCAATGTTAACCTGAAACGTGTGCACCATAAATTATAAATAAGAGGTTAGGGAATTGATAGAACTTAATCTTTGATTTATCCTCCGATACTCAAATTAGAAATCTTTTCTAAGAGGTAAAAAGATGTAATAAGGATATTAGAGAATACATAATTGCATATGAATGGGGGATGTGAGTGGAGGACTGGGTCCTATTATGTGCTCGGAAGGGAGCGGCCTAGAGAGAAAGGAGAATTGGCTTTCGTTGTGCGCCTGACCGAGGGCGGTTTATAGAGAAATAAGGATTGGGCTCCTGTCTAGTTGCATGCGGTCAGTGGCTACTAAAGTTGCACTTGATGAGTATAGCTCACGAGGGTTGCACTTAATAAGTGGCTCATTAGGGGTGTACCCGTAAAGTGGCTCAGTACAAATATACTAGGTAAGTCGCTCACTAGTAGTGCACTCGACAGGGAGTGACTTTGTGAGGAGAAGGAAGAGTTGTGCAAGGAAAGAGCTTGGTTCTCCCTTTTCTCTTCTAGGGACCAAGGCTTTTTTTGGTGAGAAAAGTGGACTTTATGTATTTGAGTAGGGTGTTCCCTTGACACCGGAGAAGGATACACCTTTGATGCTAGAGCAGGCTCCCTTGCCGCATGGTGGCGAGAAGTATTTGTAGTGCTTCATGGTTAAATATTGGTGCCAAAGTCTATGACAGGTGTTGCTTCTGGGTTTGTTGGCCATTGCGATGTTGACGGGAGCCGCCTTTATCAGGTGTCACCTTGCTATGGTAAGGAGGCCATGAGTGTTCCCCCGATCCAGTAGTCAGGTGGCTTCAGGCGGT
>JAOVVI020016427.1:0-10892 GCA_028571085.2 Nepenthes alata
GCCTACCGTCACAGGCACAAACAGATCAAAGAAGAAAAGGAATCAAAGCGAGAATAATAACAACCGATCTTTACGTGAAAAACTCTCATGAATTAAGGGAAAAATCACGGGACGTTGAGTCCGAAAAATTGCACTATGTATGAGGTGAAGATTACAAAACAGTAAGGCAAAAATGCACACACACTTAGTTTTGGCCTTCTTCCTCTCCTCGGTTTTCTTCTAACTCTCACACTCACCACTTAGCCTTTTTCTCTTCTGTTCAACACTCTCCCTAACCGGCCTACTTATTACATATATATAAGAATATACAAAAGGCCTTGGCAGCAGCAGGACCACCGTGTCCTGCTCCATGGTTGGTGCACGGTTCCCAAGAAGCATGTGTCAGTTCAGCAGTAGGTGGCGCATGCCTGCAACAGCAGAGGACAGATCAGATGTCTTGGGTTTCCAAGGTTACCTAAACAGGCAGGTCAACCTACACCCTTTCAGACATGGCAGATGTTCTGTGTTGCCTTAATGAGACGGTCAACCTTTTTGACCGTCCTTCCATACAGAACCGGTCAACATCCTGTTGACCGTCCTCCCATTCAGACCGGTCAACATCCTGTTGACCGTCTTCACAGTTGTCCTAAGAATCCTCAGCAATGATGGTCAACTCGATCCTTCAGACGGTCAACTATATTGACCGTCCGTTGACCGGAACTTCTTCACGGGAGAGATTTCCAACACATATGTCTATTATTAGTTATTTGAATTGACAGTTCATGCTTTTGTTAAATCCAGAAACGGGCATGAGTTGTCTCCATTCTATTACAGGGCCAGGAATATGTTGTCTCCTAATTTACTTTGGGGGCATTAGAAAATGTGATTATGCTTGTGAGAGTGCTAACTCAAGCCTTTGCATTTGAAAATGCATTTCTGGTATTGTTATTTCTGGAGAGTTCTGACTTAGGTTTGATGTTTTATTTGTGGATTCAGTAATAGTTATACTTCTTTCTATGCCTACCCATCCGGGGCATGCAAGGAGTTCCTCCTATATTGCATTGCATTAAGAATTTTCTATTAAGTAGCATAATCGTGGTTAGGGATGTTGGTTTTGGGTCACCTCTTGTGAGTTTTACTACTAATGAACGAATTATCTGAAGGTTTGCTCGATTTTGGTGCAATGACTCGCATAAGAAGAAGGATTTAAGTGATGCAAGAGATTAGCGCCTGAGGAGGCGCATGTGTGCAGGTAGCAGTAGCAAGGGCACCTAATGCAATAACAAAAGGTATGCAAAGGCAGTTTTTGCCTCTAACATTTGGACGCCAGCCCTGGGTGTAAAAATCATGTGCGATTTTTAGGTTAGAAAAGAGATTATTTCAACACAAAGGGTGTGGCACAAAGAGAGAGTAGAGAAAAGAGGAAGATTTTTGACATTTGATTGAGTTCCAATTCAAGTTCCATTTCTTCGCGAAAGTCGGGTTTGTTGCTCAAGTCTTGATTCTAGGATGAATTACTAATCGGTTGCTCTTTATCTCATTCTCTTGTGGGTTGTTAGGCGTGTTACAAATTATATTCAACTAATTATTCACATAGGTTACTGTGAAAGGATATCGGAGTAGGTTTTTGTAACTATGCACTTTATAATTGATTTATTTGGAGTTTGTTTCATGGTCTTTCATTCGTTGAGAAATATTTTCCATATTAAATATTATTGTGCAACATATATGCTTGGTTCTTTAAAGGGTCCTAAGCCCTCCCAAAGAAGGAAGTAGTTCCAAGGGAAAGCCCCAGAATTAGATAGTGCTATCGTCAATCAATTAGTAGAAAGCAGGTAGAAAGAATAAAGGGGTTAGGGGTGTTTTTCATTGTGTTCTCACAGGATTTAGTGGTTGACGATTGGCAGGGGATTTGGGCTTATTTCGGCTTCACCAGTTGTGTGCATGTTGCGATATAGTGGGAATGCCTATCTATGTGATATCAGGATGTAGGCTTTTTAGTGTGTAAAAATTACATTCTTGATGGTGTTGATGTCAAAAAGATTATCATTCTCTATTGTATAATTTAGTGGGTAAAATAATTTCATTCTTTGGCAATAAAGAATAAGGAATTTTTGACCCATGTAGGAATGGCCAATGCAATAAAAAAAATGGAGGACAAGCCGGAGAAATTATCAAAGGATTAGTGGCAAGATTGAGGGGATCTTGGGAGTTAGACGATCAAGTTATTTCTTACAGATAATACTCTTTAGGTGGTACTAGCTTGTCAGATTCGGTGAAAGTTTGGATGAAACTTGAGGATTGATACAAGCTCAAGTCTATAACGACGAGGTTGCATGTGAATAATGAATTCTATGACATTCGGCTGTCGGTAGGGGAAAGTTTTGAGAAGCATTTAGAGAGTTTAACTGGATTTTAACACAAATGTCCTCGCTCGATAAGAAGATCATTGCGGAGAAGTCGTTGATGCTACTGGTTTTGTTGCCAACCTCATACAATCATATAGTAAGGATGCTGTTATTCGGGAATGACACGCTCAGTTTTGATATGGTCATTACTTCATTGTTTATAAATGAGTCTAGGTGGAAGAGAAAGAATGAGGTTTCAAGAGAGCTGAGTGCCTTGGTGTTTGCTAACCGTAGTGGGCATGGGAGATCATCGAATAGAGGTGGAAAGTCAGAAAGAAGCAATAGTCGGTCTAAATTCAAGGACATTGAGTGCTATTGTTGTAGCAAGAAGGAACATATAAAGCAAAATTGCTTCAAGCAGAAATAGGAGAAGGCGGGTGATAGTGAGCGATAAGACAGGATGGATTATGACAGTAATGATTGGGCCTCTATAATTACCTATGAAGACCTTCTAGTCGTTGGCACGGGGAAGACACAAAGCTTCATGGGTTACGAGACGAGTTAGATAATAGATAGCAGATCCTCACTCCATGCAGCATAGAAGAAGTCTTTCTTCACCTCCTATAGGCCTAAGTAGTACAGGGTACTAAAGATGGGAAAATATGGCTTGTCGATAGTTGTTAGCATCAAGGACGTTTGCTTGCAAATAAGCAATAGGACGAAACTCGTGTTGAGGGGCATGTGACATGCTTCAAATATGAAGTTGAATTTGATTTTAATTGGTAAGCTTAATGAAGAGGGCTTTTGCATGACATTCAACAAAGGTCAATGGAAGTTCACCAAATGCTTCTCAATTGTGGTAAGGGGAAGTAAGTATTCAAGTTTGTATTTAATAGCAATTTTGGTTGCCCAGGGCAATGCCAAGGTAACCAACGGAAGCTTAGTCAAGTTGGCAGGAGGAAGTTGAGGTGGTGTGCAAAGAAGAATGATCCTTTCGATGTGAAGGTGCCAAAGGGGAATGGTAATATTCCACATGTTTTTATGGAATGGAAGAGAGTGACAATTAAGCTTGCAGAAGCCAAGAATTCATGCACTTCGCTTTATTCCATAGGCCATCTCTAATAGGGGAAAAGCCTGCCATTTCCATCAAATAAATTGGCTTCTCTTGGCTCGTCCACTGTTTGTGCAAGAATTCCTGTGGAGGAAAAATTGCCAAAGGGCTAGAGATGACAGTCATTGAAGTGTCAAAA
This sequence comes from Nepenthes alata, assembly GCA_028571085.2. Classification (NCBI taxonomy): domain Eukaryota; kingdom Viridiplantae; phylum Streptophyta; class Magnoliopsida; order Caryophyllales; family Nepenthaceae; genus Nepenthes; species Nepenthes alata. The sequence continues at coordinate 3,578 of JAOVVI020016427.1, forward strand.
GGTTCCCTAAAAGTTGTTAGAAAAAGTTTGTTGGTTTTTGAGTCACTCCCTTGTGAGCCTTACTCCCAGTGAACGGCTCATCTAGAGGTTTGCTTGGTTTTTGTGCGAGAACTCGCATGATCGAAGGATTGGACTGACATAGGAGATCGATACCTAAGGGGCACTTGAGAAGGCACATGTGCGTAGGTAGTAATAGTAGTAGGAGTGTCTGATGGGGCGCTCGTGTGGTGATAGCAATAAGTGCATAAAGGTAATTATTGTCTCTGACATTCGAATGCCAGCCATTGGTATAAACTTTCTGCATTATTTTTAGATCAAAAAAGAGATAATTTCAACACAAGGGGGCACCGTACAAAGAGAGAGAATGTGAAGATTTTCAGCATCTGGTTGAGATCTGATTTGAATTCTATTTTTTGCCAAGATAGTGTATATTATTCTAATCTTGGTTCTAAAATGTATTAAAATTAGTTGCTCGTTTTCTCATTATATTCTTTTCTTGAGGGTTGCTAAGCACGTTGGTAGTTGTATTCAACCGATAATTCGTATGGATTGTCGTGAAAGAATCTAAGAGTGGGTTATTTGTGGCCACATATTTTATAGCGTACTTGTTCGGAATTTATTCTATGATTTTTTTCATTGATTGAGAAGACTTTTTCATGTCAAACATTGTTGGACAACTTGTGTGCTTAGTTGTGTATTTTGTTCCTTGTGCTCTCACGGGATTTGGTAGCTAATGATTGACGAGGGATTTGGGTTTGCTTCTACTACGCTAATTGTGTGCATATTGTGAATCCCAACAAGGGAACCCACCTCCGATTGCTGGTTCCCTTTGTGTAACTTTGATTCCTTAGTTTGAACTTGCTTGCAAACTCAAAATGTTGGCGTATGTATTGTTGCGAGAGCAGCTGAGAAGAGGATTCAGATGGCAAAGTGTAAGGCAGAGTTACCCCAATCGTCAACAAGAGCACACCCCCACCCACCCCACTAGTCAAGTTGCAAGGAGTGGATGTAAGTGGGATGTGTTCAGTGTAAGGCATTTTAGTTATGAAAAGGATTTAGTCAAGGTAAATGTCTACTTTGTTGGATAAAGAAGTGAAATTTGTAAAAATAAAGTGAAGCTGTTTCTATCTAATGAAAGAATCAAGATGATAAAGCAAAAGGTGAAGGATCGTGTAGCTGTTCTTGTATATCCAACTATGCATATGATTCTTTAACTTACTGTAGGATTAGTATTTGTGGACCAACTATTCTCCCATCCCCTCATTGTTTTATTTTTGCACTTTGGTACTGTTGAAATCAATTAATAAGTAGTGCTTGAAGATGATGTGGCCCTTGGGCAATTGAAATCTCTGGAACTATTAAAAATAGGTGATTTTTGTCCTGGGCATGCACCTTCTTACTGCCTTGTTTGAATGTTCTTGGCATTTCTGTGATTCCACAGAAGCTGCAACTTGGAATAAGCTACTAAGTTTTCGACGTAATCATCAGCAACTTGAGCTGAATTCTTCTCTGCACTTGTTCTCTGCAGCATTTAGGTCCTCTTCTGCCCATTCAGTGTCCATAAACAGTTCTCCTGGTTCCTTTACTGGCTCACTTCCCATTCTTTCTTTTACTGGTTGTGAAGTCGAACACTTCTTCTTGGAACTCCCTCATGCTCTTCTGCAGGGTGTGGTACCAAAACAGTAAGGTTCGAATCCATAATGGGTCGGGCTGGACTGTAACAACTCAAAGGATATGCCCTAATGTTCAGATGGGTCAGTACACGAGGACCCCTGTCCCGAGGCCTGAGAGCTGACCTCAAGATTGGTTAGCTAGGAAGCTCCAAAAGAAAGAGGTGAAAGAAGATGAGTCGGGTAAGTTGTTTAGGTAAAAGAAGGAAAGTCAAGGAAGTTAGTCCCCGGACACAGAGGCAGAGGTGCATTTATGGGCTGACGAAACACAATCCAAGCTCATAAGATCACCTCAGACAACCATTAAGTGCTGCAAAATCAATCAAGTCATCCTGCTAGACCAACATATACAAATGTAAGCCACATGACACGTCAGTAGCAGCCAGAGAACTACAAATCAAAGCTGATAATCTAATTAGTGGTTGATTCAGTCACCCCACATCAGCATTATGACTGCCATTACTGAAAAGGAAACTAGAGAACGATAATCAATGAGATGTTTCACTGGTCATGAAGTGGAAACTGCATGACTATTACATCCATCATCATGGCTAGCGATCTTGCGTTGACACAGTGGCATTCATGTACCAAGGCAAACCCAACACCTTTGAAATATAAGACCCTTCCACAGAGGGAAGGAGGACTGGGAGGCTGAAATCTCATAGAATCCGCCGTCATAGTGAAACTCATAGTTGGCTCAAAGAACTTCAACTAGGAGATTATTATTATCTATCTTGGGAAGATGTTCGTACAGCCAATCTCTCATAAAATGAGAAGCCCCTGATAATCTTAGCCTTCACAGTCCATTATGTCCTCCATAAAGGATCACTTAGAGCATGGAATTAGTCATCCATAAGACCCTACATCTTTTACCAAGGTAGGTTTGTCAACCACCCACAACCATTTCCGCAACAGAAGAGGTATTATTCCTCCCACCAAGCCTTTTTGTTAGTCTAGTGCATTGCTAACTTGAGCATCAAAGGGTACTCGGAGAGATATTCGAATCTACGGCCTTGTGTTTGTGCTTGTCTTGTGCAGGATTTGCGATTGATTGGTCTGGAGCTTACTTGATCGCTCTTGGATCGAATCCATTTTCCAGGCATGTATAAACTTCATATTCTGATTTCACCTGGCTTCTGGGCTTTCACTTTGTTTTTTTGTTATCTCAACCCCCCCCCCCCACTTACTATTGTGATTGCACGTTATATCAAGTTTTCCTGTCCTGAGGGTTGTTTAAATATAACCTTTTAGAAACCTTAAGCTGATAAATGACTCTGTCAGAGATGTAGACTGCGCCTTTTGATGGAATGTTTGATTTCTTGTCTTCTTCCACTCATTCCATAAGCACATATGTTTGTTAGATCTTCCAGATTCTGGTTGCCTTCCTGGGTGAAGATAAACCATGCCTTAAGTTATCGAGAAGCTCACAGCTGCCGAATATTGTTATGTAAAGATGCAGGCTGTGCCCTTTTCTGTATTAAAAACAATTAATTTTCTGTGACGAGGAGAATTGTTCCGGAACTGCTGATTTTGAGCTGATCAAATGGGATGGTTGTCTGTTGTGAAATGGAATAGTGATAGTGAGTGGCCTTGGCAGATTTCCTGTCACTAGTGGTTGTAATTCTTCAGAACTTCGTTGTTTTTTAGGTTATATGGGACATCCATTCTCAGTATGTGCCTGTGTCAATATTTGCTAAATATCAATATATTTCACTAATCGTTAGTCATTTTGGTAAATTTCACGGGTTCAAATTGTTGGGAATTCTGGAGGATAAGCCTTGGAGTAATAGTAACATCATTGTATTGTCACCTATAGATTTTTGTTTAAAATAATGTAAATAACTTCTTTGTAATGCAAAGGTAAAGTTGAGTATATTTAATCTTCCCAGAGCTCATAATATTGTAAGTCTTATACACTGGGTATTGTTAATCTTTGACAGTAAATTTAGACGCATTAATAATGTTGCTATATTATGACCTGGATGTCATGGATTTGAACCGGGTAGTAGCCTCTCTGCAAACTAAGGGTAAAGTTGTGTACATTTGACCCACTATTGGCCCCATGAGGTGGCAGCCTTGTGCTTTAGGCCATCCTTTTTGAAGCCTTTGAGGAATCCTATCAAGCTTTTAAGTATGATTTAACTTATTTAGTAAATTTTATCCTTCATTTTCATCCTTTGGGAAATAGGATATTTTACAATGTGGTATTGTTATTTCAACATTTTCTGATCTATCTTGTGACATATTGACGTGTGCACGGCTGCGGCGGTGTGCAAGCAGCGAAGCAACAGATGTAACTAGAGGAAGATGAGACGAGAAATCAGGAGAAGAAGAAGGGGAAGGGGAGTTCCGCAGAGGAATCGAGAGAGAGAAATGACAGAGAGAGAGGAGAGGGTTCGAGAGTGCAGAGAGAGAGATAAGAAGGGGAGAAATGAGAGGCAGTGTAATTCCTTTCTTTCCTTCAGCACAGTAATGGGCGTCTTAAAACAATGGAGGGCAACAGCCCGTGGGCCCATAGAACAGAAAAACAAATATGGTTGAGGGAAAAGGGACACCTACGCTAGGACACATAACAAAAAAAACTGAAAGGGTTGGGGGTACGTACAGGAAAAATAAAACAGCATGCAATATTCAGTAACATTGTCGAAGTACTTCGTCTTCAGGTCGAAGCCAGTGAGTGAGTTTCCGAGGATGTATCGAAGAGTTCGTAACATTGCCGTCTCCATCAAAAGGACCTTGTCCTCAAGGTTGAACGAGAGGAGAGCTTGGTGATATGTTGCTACAGTTAAACTGCTAAACACTAACTTCAGTGAAAACTCATCCAGAATCACGCGTTCGACGTAGCTCCTCCTCCCAATTCGTGAACTGCTTTGGTACCATATGCTTGTGTTTTGGTCCACAGAGATGAAAGTATCATCAATCATTGCCAAGACTGCAGCTAAAGGTTGAAGAATTCTTGTTGCTTTTGGTATCGCCAATCAAGTAAGTCCTGCTCTTGGTGCTGCAATGCCTGGGATGAGTGTCCAGCATACAAAGAACTTACTTGCCTAACCCGATCTAACATCTGGGACCGAACTACCTTTTCAATCTCACAGTAACCTCCTCTTAAAATTAAGAACTCATACACCCATCCATGACCACCTCCTGCCGCTAGCTTGGGTGGTGTGTGGCCGTCTCCAGCAAGAAGTTTGTCATTGTGGCCTTTACTCGTTGACAGCCTCACTACGTCCAAGCCTTTGGGTCGTGGGGCATCATGCGGAATACCAAATCCTCCAATATTGCTGCTGCCTCTCTCCAAGGCCAACTCGAACACCCTTTGCTCACACTGGTCTGTGGAACCCTTATCATCTTGGTAGACAAGAGTAGTGTGTGTCCATACCCCAAGCAGCCAGCTTTTTGTGGCCCTCAGAATTTGCAGTGCTGTTTGTTGGTAGCTGAGTAACCACCCATTAAGGAATCCAGCAAAGCTGCCTTCAACGACCATAACATAGACGAGCATGGCATTCATGCCGATCCACTTTAATGGTAGAAAGAGGTACTCCAACTCAACAATGTCAACCGCTGTATAGAAAGCTGAAAACACCAAAGCTGCTGCACTTGAGGTCAAGCAAACATAGCTGAAGGGAATTGCATGTGTGAAATGAGGCACAATTCCTAATACAAGGAGTGCAAGACCCATTGGAACCCAATTCATCAATCTTAAAATTCCTGTAGGTTCAAAAGGTGCGTTGCACCAAGATGGAGCATCCGGCCGAATAGGCCCCTCATAAGGTGAATTCAATGTGCAAGCCTTAGATCTCCTCCAAGCTGGATGTTGATTCATATAATTGATCCCTAGCACTTTTCTATCAACATATCCCACTACATTGCATGGGGGATCTAGTTTTCCCCTCACGCCACAGATTACAATAAAATAGCTCGTTAGAGCTAGAGGTATCGCCATTCCTACAATGAGCAAGAAGAATGGCATGACAAAATCAGCAAGGTTGCAACCATTCCAAGGAGCATGCGTAATCATTAGCCATTCTCCTCCCGTATCATCAACTAAAATCATCAACTGGGATATGAGACCAGTTGCCATGCACTGAGATTGCTTCATTGTATCCAGATGATCATGAATATGCATTAGAAGAGCAATCAGTCGGTCAGTGTATTCAACCTTTGCATTCTGTTCAGCATTTTTAGCATTCTCCTTCAGGTTTTTAAGGGCCACAGCTTCAATGAAGGCCTCCTGGTTAGACCGTAAGCCTAGGCAATTTGCAACTTCTTTCATTGGTTGTTTAAGGGAAGTACCCAATTCTAAAGGTGGATCACCATGACATATGTTGAGCAGGGAAGAATTGTAGGCGTTCGACATTTTGAGCATCCAAAATGTTCCATACCACACACCAATAGGATTAACAATCCGGTACAATGCAACCCAAGTACATCAACCAAATTTGTCCCGCAGTGGAGGGATTGATTTCTCTTCTAGGAGTTGGATTGGGGTGATACAAACTCCAATTGCACTGTAAATTTGGAACCCTGAGTTTGGGTATATGATTGGAACAGAGTTGTCCACACTCATCATACATAAAAAGTGTGGGACCTTACATGGATAACCCGGTGTGAACCATTCATCCCACGTAAGGCACAAGCCTCGTTCTGGATGAAGGCCTATTTTAGCAGGTGTGAAACTCTGTACTGGCAATTCAGGGAAGGATATTTGACCACAGTTGACACAGGAATACCCAAGAGCGTGGGAAGTAATAGGTGATGAGACCTTACTCGAATGACAGCCACATTTTCCTCCACCAATTTTTTCATACCAAAGGCTTCCGATATTGTCACAGGCGTCAACCATAGGAGCTGATGGCTTAGTGATCTTGTTGGGGTGTATACTGGGTGCTTGGAGGGCGATAGGCGGTGGAAATGTGAGGAGAGGTTTTGAACAGGTTGGGGTAAAATATCGGAAGTGAAAGTCGAGAACGATGACGGAGGTGGACGAACAGGGAGGGTTGTGGACAACACTGTTTGTCGTTTGATTAGGGTTAGTGAGCGTAGGATTTCATTGAGGGGTTGCTGGATGTATACCTTGGTGGAAGTAGAGCTAGTGATGCAGTTGGTCCGTGGTTGTACGGATGCAACGGGAGCAATTTCCGGTTGAGGTAAAGGAAGATGACGAGCGAGTGTTGTTTGATGGCACTGTTATCATTCTGGGTGAGGCTTGGGACGGAGTTTGCTGCGACGGTTGTGGAATCTCACTCAAAGGCGCCATTAACGAAGTAGTGATTGGAAGCCATGGAGAAGGAGGGACACCAACAGATGGAGAAGCCACTAATGGTGAAGGGGTCGGTTACCACTAAATAGATTGTCGCTCGATTCTTGTGAGCGATCAACTAATTTCAGCAAGGGAGTGAGGGATTTGTACTGTAGTGGAAGTGGTGGTGGCAATTCGGTCTGCATGTTGATGGATGGTCGTCGTCGTCGTCTGTAGGTGGACAGTCACGACAACACTCTTCACCTCCTTTGAAAGTCTTGCAACGGCAGCTTCGAGCACTTGTGCTTCGGTCGTCATCGCCTTTGCCGTGTCTCAATAAAAGCACTGATGATGCGTGCACGGCTGCTGTAGTGTGCAAGCAGCGAAGCCACAGATGAAACTAGAG
>JAOVVI020016429.1:0-10891 GCA_028571085.2 Nepenthes alata
TTCATCCATCTTTAACAGCAAGTTTAATGGAGACTCAGTTCATAGTTCTTGTTCTTTAATGGCCATTCATCGTAGTTTAAAAGTCGGAAGTTATCGAGTTCCACTTGTTGTCCGGATTACATACATTATCCTTGTTCTTAAGCCTTTGTTCTTTCACTTCAACATTTGAAGTCCATATTTTCTTTCTCATCAAAAGCCGGAGTTCAAAAGTCGGAGTTCATCTTTCAAATAGAAAGGGCGGAGTTCTTTTGCCAAAAGGGACGGAGTTCTTTTTGCAAAACGGACGGAGTTCTTTTTTCAAAACGAACGGAGTTCTTTTTCCAAAACGGGCGGAGTATTTTTCTTTAAAAGGACGGAGCTCTTTTCGTAAAAAAACGGAGTGCTTTTTCTTCAAAAGGACGGAGCTCTTTTTTATAAACGGACAGAGTACTTTTCTTTAAAAGGACGGAGCTCTATATCAGAAGGCGGAGTTCTTTTAATAAGGCGGAGTTCCAAGAGCGGGAGTTCTTTTCTGTCAATCCGAAGTTCTTTAAAAGTCGGAGTTCTTTTGTCAAAAGCCGAAATTCTTAAAAATAGAGTGAGCTTTCTTTAAAATCCGGAGTTCTAAAATCAGAATGACTTTTTCTTTAAAATCCGGAGTGCTAGAACCGGAGTGACTTTTCTTTGAAATCCGGAGTGCTTAACCGGAGTGACTTTTATTTGAAATCCGGAGTACTAAAACCGGAGAGACTTTTCTTTGAAATTCGAAGTGCTTTTTCTTTTAAAAGCCGAAGCTCTAAAAGCCGAAGTTCTGTTTCTTTTTAAAATCCAACGTGGTAAAATCCGGAGTGATTTTTCTTTAACAAAAGACGGAGTACTTCTTTAGAAGACGGAGTGCTTTTACCTCAAAAGGCCGGAGTCCTTTGGACGGAGTGCATTTTCTTAAAAAGGACGGAGTACTTCTTTAAAAGGCGGAGTTCTTTTCTTATGAAGGCGGAGTTCTTTTCTTTAAACATACAATTATCAAAATTCATATAAATTAACAGATAATCATACTTCCAGCAGAACAAAATCAAGCTTCAGAAAGTCTTTTCCTTAAACATGCAATTATTGACAAATAATCATACTTTAAGCATCAGATATGAAAGGAACAAAGAAAACATCATATAAGTTCATATAATATCAAATATACTAAAAATCATGCATAATTATGAACTTGAAAACAGGGTGAGTACTCTTGCCTGAATTTCTTTTACTTTGCCTTGAACCTTTGGTCTCTCTTTCTTTCCAAAACTCTATTACCTAATTCATTCTTACTCCTCTGGTTCTATTTATAGATCTTGGCGGCTGTCGTTTGAGTTAGCCATACTAAAGTACCTCCTTTATTTCTTTATTAAATTTCTTCATTATTTATGATTATTCGTTTCTCAACAGTTTTCCTTCAGTTATTTACGATTTTATGTGTTCAATAATTTTCCTCATTAATCTCCAGATTAATTGACTTCGTCAGTTACACACATTAATCTCCAGATTAATTGACCTCGTCAGTTACACATTTCTCCTTAAATTCCAATCCGGTCAACTATCGTTGCTGACCGGATTATTCTTTACACTACTTTCGGTCAACGCTTGTTGACTGAATCTTCAATTTTGGCTTCCTTCCCAAATTCTACTCCGGCCTTACAAAGTCACTAAACTACTCCGGTCTCCAATGGAACAAAACCCAATTTCAAAACATGCTCAAGGCCGAATTTCTTTCTTAAAGTGGCTGGACTTGATTCTCAAGGATGAAGCCGGACTTGATTTTCATCTTAAGGCCCACTTACTATTCTTATTATATTTTTCCGGTCAACGGCATTGACCGGATTATAAGGAGACTGAAACTTCTCATGTTCCAAAATCTGGGTCGTTACAGTAGGTCTGTTCAGTGCCTAGCTACATCAGCCCATAATTTGTTGGGCAGCCCAAGGTCATGCCATTTGGGCATTGGGCTTTATGAAATCTTGTTGGGCTTCTGCTTCCTGAGTGCGTTTATTGGCGGGGTAGGTTTTTGGTTGATCTATAAAATTACCAGACCCATTACTAGCCCCATGCCGAGAGGTAGAGTTTTGTAAACTCTCGACATGTCTACTGATGGGACGTCTCCTGTAGCGACTGGCTCACGCGTTCCTTTTCTAGGCATTTTGAAGCCTTTTCGTATAAGAGAATAGTGATTCGATACTCTGTTCGGAAAGATTTGGGGTGCTTTGCTGGACCCACCGATTTTCTGCGAATAGCGCCGAATGACGCGATCTTTTACATTAATGGCTCGTCGACCTCCTTTTTTGGCTACAAATAGAGGAACTTCCTACGTCTCGCTTCCTGAGCCACTCTTTCCCCAGCCAAGTGGTGTGAGAATTTGGAGCGAGTATGGTTCCTACACTACCATTGGCTAGGATCGAAGAAGTTCTGAGAGTTTTGACGATACATTTGAAGTTTGCCCTGATTTCCATACTCTAACCGTCATCATGTTGTAACAAATGAGGCCCAAGTATAGAGTGGTTGTTGTCCTCTTCTCCCAAATGTTGTCATATAGTCCTTGTTGGGGCGACTTAAGGGAGTGGTGGATTAGCCCCCGAAGGAGAGAAAGTTGCCTATTCTCCTTCCTATAAAGGTGGATGACCATTCCATTTGTGAACCATGCTGGACTGTTGGTGATTGCTGGGGGAGGAGCTCCCAAGTCCACCTTAAGTCTGGGCTATCGTCGCCGCATTGGGTCTAATGCAAATTCACGGGTCTTACAGCTATGCCTCGTCTCGGTGGAAGTTCTCTGGTGGTTGCCTCCTAGGTAAGAATTGGTGCTTTACTCCTCATTCTTGTAAGTGAGAGCTTTTTCATGCGCTTTCTGTTTTAGCAGCTCGAGAGTGACGATATGCAGGAGTCTCATCTTCTTGACCGTCTAGAACGCGCTGCTCTCTTGTGCAATATTCCTTTCCAAGGTCAAGTGCCTGCTTACCTTTTGGGTGTTTGTCCCAGTGAAGCAAGACTTTAGTAGTCGGATTATCGTTCCATGTATTTTTATTTCATTTTTGGGTTGTACGTTCGTTATTGCAAGCTTTGTACTTTATAAAAGAAATTAATGAATGGAACAACCAAACACTTTCTATCTTTGTTGCATGGCTCCAATACTCTCGCATATTGTGAATAGTTGAAACACTTGCACACTACTGTGCGTTGCTTGATATATGATAATCTGACTGTTTGGGCAGCTGGGAGCTCGGTCTTCTAGTGATTTGTCCCATGGTTGGGCGTCCCGAATGATTGTTTGGGACACAAGTTGGGCGAATTAGCCACGAGCTTGCCAGGGCTACATGTTGTCTATTAGTAGTCTCAAAAAGAGGCATGTCAGGTCATCATTACCTGCATTGCTCTGCCAACTTCCTGACCTAAGCGCTGAGGCGGCTAGCTATCAGTGTGCTGTGTGGGAGGTGCCACGTTGATCAGCATAACAAGGCCAGCAAATGGATGCACCACAACACTCTATAATTACGGCACATGTTGCGGTCATTAAGGAGATGTGCCTCTTCGATTTCCTGAAATGACATCGCTGCTGAATTGAGGCGTTGGCTATTTAAGCATTGGTGCTTAGCCACCTGCTCATTCCTTTACCCTACGAATATCATTGCCCTAGTTTTGCCATCCTTCATTTTGGCTTGCTCTACGTTCTGAATGGCTCACCGAGACGTCATCGATATTTTGGCATTGATTGCTTCGTCACTGGAAGCATTGTCATACACTCCCTTTGTGCCTTCAACTGAGGAGGGAAATGACGATGAGCGAATGACGAAAAAAATCGAAGAAGATGACTCAGCAAGCACGGCTGCCGCCGAGGAGAGGCGTCATCTGGGAGCCTTGACTCTTGGGCCCTAGGGGGCTCTGAGGGTGCCTCCTGGCCTTAAGTCTGTTAGATCTTCTTGCCAGGTCATTTGCCTTATTGGGAGGTAATGCTCCACAGTTTTTTATATCTTGCAGTCATACTTTTTCGTTGTAACTTCTATCTGACCACTCTTTTTCATTTGACAACCATAGGGGGAGCCCCACGTGGTGGAGGCAGCTTTGCGTTTGCAGGAGGTCGAGATTGCTCACTTGACACAAGTGCACACTAATTGGGTTGCCGAGGAAGTGGAGCGCCAAGTCAATGTTGTTATTGGCGAGGAGCTGTAGAGTCAAGAGTGGGCCAACTACTTTGATCGTGCTCTATCCGAGTTGGAGGCAAGATCATAAGAGTTCTTTGAGGCCAACGCTCGGGCTCTAGATTGAATCGCATCGCTCGAGGATGACCTTCGGGAGAGTTGACAGTGGCTTTAGGAATTGCTGGGTATGTGCGCCCATCTCGAGGGAGAGTTGAGGACCAGGCTTCACCTCGTTGAGGTGACCCCGATATTGGACGAGCGATTTCAGAATGATATTTGTTTCTGCAAACGGATAGTCTTCTTGGTAGTCCCAAACTTTCTTGTTGGTTTCCTTGACTTGAGAAACATTGGAGCTTCCTATCATTCAGAATAGATGGGCTTCTTGGTGATAGAGGGTAGAGGGCCTGCGCCACACTCTTTGGGGGGCCCTCGACTATAGGATAGCCATTTGGTTAGGATATTTTTTATATTCTTGTGGGAATTTGGGTGCTCTGGCCGTATTTTTGGATCATTAATAAATCAGACTGATCTCTTCAATCTTTGTTGCCAATGCCTTTGGCTGTGCGCTAATTTGGCTCTGCTTTGCCGACTAAGCATTATCGCTGTCGTGGTTGGCCTTGAACGAATGAATTTGCCTAGTTGCGCTCACTCCTTGTGGGAAGAGGTCATGGTTTTGAGAGAATACGGTTGTCAGTTAAACCTTATGGCTATTGTTGTCGGGCTTTGGCATAGCCTATGCCATCGCTCGCATATAATCATCGACGCTCGATCCTATTGGAGGACGTCGTGACTTTCATGTATCTGGTCCTAATCCACTAACCATTGTCGGCTGACGGTGCTCGACCTCGTTAGAGGAAATCATCGCGCGCATGCTGAAAAGCCCCCTAAAGTTTTAATGGCTGCTTGATAGGAAGGTCCGACTGTTGGTTCGTAAGCCCCTCGGGTTGTGGTATTCGACCTCGTCTGAGCCACTTGGTGAACAGGATCAAGTTTTTAAATCCAACAGTCTCTGGGCCACTCGGTTGTCAGGACCAAGGTTTTGTGATTGGGTTGCAGCCGATCGAGGCGCAGATGAAAAATTTTACCTAACATAGGGGCAGTTTAAGTTTTGAAATTGATGCATACACATGAGCAATCGAATGACTGGCATAATAAATGAACTTAACAATTTAAATATGCTCATAGAACTCAAGCAATTCGCATGGATGCACTTGATTTACTAACGCTTGGCGAGAATTCATTTGTCACTCTCGGTCTGCGGGACCAACCTTGGCCACTTGCAAGCGGTGTTTCACGCCAAAAGAGGCTACCAGAACATCTAGCTGAACAGGTAGCAGACTGGAACATCCTTAGGGGTATCAAAGTCCTTAGCCCCTTTTGCATCTAGCGTTTCATGCCAGAAGATGCTGCCTTCACACCGTGCCGGCTCAGCGTAACAGATCTAGCCTTTTTGAGAGTAGAGGTTGTCTTACCCGATAAAAAAAAATTTCGGGGGTTAGCTTCCTCCTGTTCTTTTCGATGCGACCAATCTTTCGCCATTTGCCCGGCACGTTACTTCCTCATGAATTGGTGCCACATGCTGGGTTGGAGTGCTTTATGGCTGGTCATACTTGAAGCCGTCTATCTGTGACTAGAGTGGTTATGTTGGAGTGGCGCTTCATTGAAGTTTCGCTCTGGGTTGGCTTGGTTACTGGCTATAGGCATTTGTTTCTTTTTATTTCCTTCGTTTTTCTTTTTCTTTTTATTTGGAAACATGTACCATTATACTCGGGGAATGCCCTAACGTCTTTGTTCTCTTTTCAAGTCGGTAAAACACTTGGAGATGGAATATCAAATTTGTACTCCTTTATTTTTTCAATTTAATTTACTTAATTACCAAAAAAAAGAGAGTAGAGGTTGTCGGCACAAAACTACCGGCACAAGTGACTGGTCCCTCCTCCTAATGGGGACTGTTCTTGGCCTTAGTGATTATTTGGAGCGGGGCGTACAAGCTATGACCTCATACCAACTGTTTGCCACTCAATTTTGGACGTCGCGATCTTATCGTCGATAGGTGACCTACAGGTACCTAGAGTGGACTTCGATCGGCATGAAGGAAGCATCTTCTGGCATGAAATGTCACGGGCAAAGGGGCTAAGAGCTCTGCCACCCTAGAGAGCTTTCCAGCCTATTGCCCACCTCGCTCAGTGCACTGGCTGTATCTTGTAGCATGAAACGTCGCATGCGAGTTTTTGAGGACTCTACCGCCATTAAGGTTGTCCCAACCTACTTTTGACACTATGTTGGGATCTTACGAGGCCTTGGGAGTCTGGCGAAGCGTAGCAGTGATCTAGGTGGAACATCAGATTAAAACTCTGATCGCAAGGTTTTAGGTTCAGTTCCCGAATGCTGCGAGAAGATGGAGACAACTAAATCCTCGTTAGAATAGTGACCTTGCTAGGTAGGCAAAGTGCCCTATGATGTTGTGTGGAGTTTCTTCCTGGGCAGGGGGCCTCTTGTCGTCACAGGAGCGGCATGGACCATATCACTTTGGGCTTTCATCCCATGCCTTATGACTCGATCGATCCTTTGGCCGCCGCTAGGCCTAGTCACCCGTGGCTGCTCGAGCCACAAGGTCGTTGGGTCATTGGATCCTCTGCAAATACTGATTTGCTCCAATTGTCTAGGAGTTGGGGGCGGTCAGCTGAGCAGTGAGTGCTTCACCTCCCATCATAAGAATCACGATAACTTCTGTAAGATCTTCTGTTCTGCATTGGACCGATGAGAGGCATTACCGTTGGATTGGCCTTGCCAAGCCCCTAGGTTAGGCCACTCGCGAGTAGAGGGCCGAACACTCTGGAAGCTCTCTCTGGGTTGTGCCTCTCACCCCAGCGAGAGAATGATAGGGTGCCTGTCGGCACTTTAAGAAATTTTTATGGGCGGACGGTTGCCGGTCATCTCAGAGATAATGAAGGCATCACTGTTTTGGGCTTTCGTCTTGCGCTTCGGGATTGGGTCAAACTTTCTTCTGAGAGTGGACCTTGTCTTTTGGATCCTCTTTAATACTAAGGTCGATAGGTGGATGAGTTTTTTCTTTGGCAGGCGGTCCTTTCCCCTTGCTTCTCCTTTTTGGCGCTGATGTTTGTGCATGGCAGGAAGGAGCCCCCAGCCACCATCCATTCAGACAAATGCATAGGGCTAGGGGCAATGCAAGCATGATGCCCAGTTGGGTAGCGAGTGCATGTTCGTCAAAGGCAGGTTGCACATTATCACGGCTACGCAGTGGGTCATTGCCATGGGAGGTGATATCTCTGGCCAATGTGCTGGCTAGAGTACAAATATTGACTATACTTATTTGCTTGTGTGATGGTAAGACTTTTTAATCATTCTCACAGACGGTACCAATGATGCATTCGTAAATCCAGATTATTATACGGATTAGGGAGCCACTTGATATTTTTTCAGGGTCAAGTTAAAGCAGGTCCGGTCTCTATTATTTTGAATCTAGATCCTACATATTACAACTAATAAAGAAGAGGTTAGATGATGGTGGGAACTTACTTCCCGGTATATTCTTCAATACTTAAGTTAGAAATCTTTCTCAAATAAATAGAAAAATGAGAGGAATAAATGAATGATACGTGGATGCATGTAACGATAGATTGAGTGTTTGAATGTGCTCGGTTGGGGAGTGACTTTAGGAGATGGAGGACAGAGCTCCGGCGGTGTGCTTGGCAAAGGAGCAGCTTGGTGATGGAGGGCGGGGCTTCGGTAGTACGCTCGACAAAGGAGCGACTTAGTGATAGAGGATTGGGCTCCAGCGGTGTACTCTATAAGGGAGCAGCTTGGTAATAAAGGACTGGACTTTGACGGTGCGCTCGGCAGAGGAGCGACTTGGTGATAGAGGATTGGGCTCCAGAGGTGCACTTGGTAGATGAGCGGCTTAGAGATGGAGGATTGAGTTTCGGTGGTGCGCTCGGCAGAGAAGCGACTTGGTGATGGAGGACTAGACTACGACGATGAGATTGGCAGAGGAGCAACTTGGTGATGAATGTACTCACAGGAAGATGGTTAATCGGAGGAGGAAAAGAATTTTGGGCGTTGATGATCAGGAGAGAGATACCTATCGGTCTCCTATTTGGCTACAAATGGAGGGGCTCTCTATACCATGCTCTACGATTCGCCTTCTCCGATCATGCGGCATGAGGACTCAGAGTTGGTGAGAGGCTTGCACAACCATCTGTCGAAGTAGGAGAATGAGGCCTCACGAGAGCAGAGAAGGGAGTGGGCATACCTTATAAGTCTTCTCTTTGTACGCTCCTTTTCTCTCCCCCTTTTCTTCTTCGTTTCTACCTGGTTAGAGATCACCCCTACTTGCAGAGACGAAGGGGTATTTATAGTGTTGGAGTCGATTCAATCTTCCTTGGGCATCACGATTGGCAAAGCTGCCAGCGTTGATTTGTTGAGCTATCTCAACAATCGTGGGTACTTACTATGACAACCACGGCTGCCTGCGAATATTCTTCCCTTTGTAATTGTCCTGGGGATCACCGCATAGTAATTTTTATCTAAGAAGATTTGCTAAGTTGTAATTGTCATCCTAGGAAGATACGTAATTAGAGGTAATATTTTAAAAATATTTGCTGAGCTACTTTGGACAGTTATGGCAAGTATTGCCTGTTTATCTGCACAGTGCTGCACCGTTTGTCGGTTGATGAGCTAGAGGAGTGTTTTGCGCTATGATTGGCGGTAGGTGATGCGGCAAATTAGCGGTAACCGTTTACTTATACTTCTTTCATGACCACCGAGGACCACTTGCTGACAGTGGTATATGGGGTCGCCCGCTGAGCTGGAGCCGTTGAACTATATTCATGGGCTTGTTCAGTGCTTGGCTCAATCAGCCCATAATTTGCTAGGCGGTCCAAAGTCATCCCGTTTGGGCCTTAGACATTACGGAATCTTGTTGGCTTCTACTTTCTAGGTGCATTTACAGTCGGGTTAGATTTTGGATCGACCCATAAAATTACCAAACCTATCATAGTTAAACTCAATAAACTATTTGGTAAACTTTATACTTAATTTTATTATCATAAAATTTATTATTTGAGTATAAGTCTGCCAATACATAATTTTTATGGAATTACCTATATTTTTAATTATTAATAAATTAAAAATATATAATAATGGCACATTACTTTTATAAGGATTATCCTTTAAATTAGTATATTATTAAATTAATAATACACAATATTTTATTAAATCATATGAAATGTTGAACAATAATCTAAATATTATTATTATCATCAAATAAGCTAAATATTAATTAAAGGGGCATATGTTTAACTTCTTATATCAATAAATTAATGATTCTCGTAAAAATATTCTTAAATAAAAAATTTTAAAAAATAAAAACAATTTAGTTACAAATTGGATCAAAACTTTATTATTATCCACTTTACATATTTATATTTTACAAATTTATGAAACAATATGTTTATAATCTGTTACGGCATTGATTTCAAAGTTTGATTATATTATTTTTTTAATTTATCATTAATTTAAACTAGAATTTTGTCCTTCATATTTAAAATTTAATTATTGATTCTACTGATAAAATTTAAAATAATATTAGAATACAAATATAAAAATCAAATACCAAAAAATAACCCTGAATAAAATAATAATTTAAATCATAAAATTTGAATATCATACCTAAAAGTGATTTCAAATATCAATAATTATAAGATATTGAATCATACGTAAGTAAAAAGTTCATACTAAAATCAAAATAATCAAAAATTATAAATCAACCGAACTGTTGAAAGAAATCAGAAATCAAGCTTAATGCCACCACCATACATCATCATTACCTAAATTACAAAATAAATATAAATAAACCAAACTTAATAATATAAAATATAAAACTATTGTTCTGTCTAAATATTAATACATAAATAGATCCAAAATCATAAGTATAATCCCTAAATAGCCGTCCTCATTTTTTATCACCTATAGGCAAGCATCGGGCATTTTAATTTAAAAGGTTAGTGAAATAAAAATAAAAGTGAGTTAATTATTTAGTGCGACATATATATATATCACATACTAGGATATGAACATTATCAAATACTCGAAAAATCAATAAAATTATTTCACAACTTATGTATAATCCAAGATTGATGTTTGATATGTATCAAATTGTGTGAATATATAAAATATGTTCAAATTATCTAAAATCATAATGGGCCAGGGATCAATGATGATCTTATTAACAAAAGGCGAATATGAAAACTTGGGTTCTGAATATGTTCATATAACTAAAAGTCATACGCTACTATTAAAGATTCATAGGTGAGCATTCTACATATAACCTTATAGATAGGAGGAAACGTTACTTTTTTGACTTATGAATGATAGATATAACTTTCGATTTACTAATAATATATTAGTATATATTTAGAAGCTTATGGGTTGCCAACCAATGAATGAAGGAGTGAGAGGGAGTCCTCGGCAGTCTCTAGACTAACTTGGCACCGTGGACCTCTGGCTCATTTGGCCAAAAAATCCGCCACACTAAACCAGAAGTGAAGGCATCATTACAGCCAATAGACCATCAACCTTGTTGTCTACAAGTATATTGAGTTCTGATGCGTACCAGAAATTCAGATCGACCAACAAGAAGATCCGATTTGCGACCCCTGACCCGTAGGACACGAAATGGCCAGAAGTCTTGGATCTGTTTTGTACTCCGTCCAAATCCA
>JAOVVI020016430.1:0-10891 GCA_028571085.2 Nepenthes alata
CAAGAGGACAGGCTGACCCAAGAAGCCTAAAAGCCCAATTTAGTTCCTTGAGCCAACTGGTCTTATGAGCCCGAGAACGTGGGCTAGCGTCCCAGCAGCCCAAGTGGCGGCAAAGGTCCGAGAGGCCAGTTTGACCTAAAAGAGCACGAGGACGCCACAGGGGGCTGACATCATTACTAAAATTTGGGAAATGTCCGAGATCCCTTTTTCAGTATAAGAAGCCCGAGGATATCAGACACTCCTATGGGCCCAGATTAACCCGAGAGGTCAAAGGTAAACGCAAAGACCCGAGGACTTTCCACGATGAACTAAAGATCCATCAATCAAACGTCCGAGAGTTTTCTCCCTCAAGGAGTCCGCGTACTCGAAGGGATACAAGACACAACTTGAGGACGAGGACTCTATCTCATAAACGGTCGAGAATGCCAGGTCAGTATTTTCACTATTACCAAGGAGTACTCAACCTCTGCAAAACGCCGCATCCACAATACATAATGACGCTCAGAGCACGCCTTGTCACTTCAAGACTGACATCAGGGCCTACACGCCTGACACGGTAAGGCTTACTCAGCGGCGTCGGCGGCTTGCCCCCTGCACACGCCAACATGCCTGACACGGTCGGAAGCGTAGGTGGGCAGCCTCCTTACATGCCTGACACCACATAGGCCTGCCAGCAGGGTAGATGGACAGCCTCCCCCCATACACCGGCAGTCACGTGGACTTCTCTCAAGGGGCAATCTCCCACTATAAATACCCCCTTTCAGGTAACGAAAAGGAAACTTTACAATCCATTACTGAAGCTCACATTAAGAGCAATCTCAAAAGAGGGAAAAACAGGATCGAAGAAAGTTCTAGGGAGAGAAGCTAGGAAGAAAGGAAAAATAATCCCACAACTTGTACTTGTAATTCTTCCACCCATGGTGAAGCATCTTCAGGCCTTAAGTCTCGTGGGTTTTTCTCCTCATTCAATGGGAGATTTTTCACATAAAATTCGGTAATTTTCTCTCCCTCTCTTCACTTTTTCACGCCCGAATGCTTGTGTTGCACCGGAGCCCGACACCCGAAACGCAACACATAGTATGGCTAAAACGGATGAAAAAATTATTATTGTATTTTTTAAAGAAATATATGATAATGATGCGTATTGGATCCGAGCCGTCGACAGATTCGGGTATGACTGGGGTCTGGTTTGAATGGACATGAAATCTGATCTCTGTGTTCTTTGGTTTGGATCCTGTACACCACAATAGAAGATAAGACATTAGAAAAAAAATGGTTGGATTCGCTCCCCGATTTATCCTCCGATGCTCAAATCAATAATCATTCTTCTGAAGTGAAGAATGCGAAGATAAAATTTATTGTAAACGATCCAGGGAAGAGGACTTATGAGTCTCGACGTAGAGCGGATTTTAATGGTGGTGCGCTCGTGGAAAGTGGCTTTTCAGGATGTTGGGTCGATAGAGAATGAACAGTGGAAAGGGGGAAACAGCGCTTGTGGACTCATTCAAGCGGGATCGCTAGTGTTAGTTTGAGCATTCAAAAGGGTATGCCTCTGGAGTATGTCTCGAGAGCCTTTTATAACCCTGGAACCCCCAACCTCGCTTGGGTGACAAGACTGGCTGCCAACTGCCTAGAGAAGATTTTTCCCACCGGCGAGGGGTTGCTGGCGCCATTTATGGCAACCAGGATCGGTTGGAAGGGTTCCTTCATTCCTTGTGAAGATGCTATACGCGATAAGTGTTGGGGTTTCCATAACGGGAGATATGCTGAATTGGGAGTTTCATTTCCTCGAGAGATCATGATTAGCGGCAATATTCGGGATCTCGATTAGTTAATGAAGGAGACTGTCATGCGCGGGAATGATATCAGGGGTTGTCCTTGCTGGGCCACAGCTTGCCGGGCCGTAATTGGCGGATTGGAAGGCCATTCCGGTTAACAGAAGCGTTGACTCCCTTTGGGCTAATGGGTCATACTTTTTTTGGGTCGACCGCCCTTTTAGGCCGGCCCATTTCGGCCATCCCCATCATTAGCACCCCATGTCGGGGTTTGAATTTTTGACCCCTAGCATATTCATGATGGGACGTAATATGCCGTGTTGTTTTTCCCCTTCTGCTCTTTTTCTAGGCCTTCTTCAAATTTTCCTTTTTATTGTTTCGTAGCGTGACATCTCCTCCTTGATTCTCTACGATTTGTTGGGATGATGATTCATCGGCGTTCAGCAACCCGTTGGTTCCTCCACGGGCTATAAATTGAGGGCTTTTGCCTTCGGCATCATGGGGTCACAGTTTGACTATAGCGTTTCTTTACATCACATCCCTCCTTAATCAGTGAAATAGCATGGGAGCTAGAAGCCGCTAAGAGACTTGGTGTTCCAGCTATCAACTTTGGGTTGAGGCCGTTCATGCTCTCTGACGGCGTTTCCTTGGAACGTACCTTCAATCCTATTTGGTCACCCCTTTTCATGTAAGCGGCCACTTTCGTCACCTCTTTTCATATAGGGGGTCGCTTTGGTCACCCTTTTTTGTGCCCGTTCCATTTGTGCTTCTTTTTCTAATTGGGATTGAGCCTTCCTTATCCTCTGGCTACCTGTGTGTGGTGGTCTTTCCTTTCGACAAGCTTTTGCTCTAGTCTCCATGTGTTATTGTTTTCCTCGGGAGTTTGCTTTAACGGAGTGGGGCCTTTGCTGCTTGGCTGCTGTCTTATATATTTCTCCCTCCTCCCTTTTTCATTATTGTTATTTTTTCGTTGTACATTAGCCTCCAAGGGCTTTGTAACTTGTAAGGGGGAGATCAATGAAAAAGACTGGCAACCATCTTTGCATATATTGCTTCTGTTGCTTCTCTGTCTTTTGCCATCGTGTTTCTCTTTCTCTTTTTTTTCTTTTTCTTTTTTTAGTGCACTGGACTTGTTCAAGTTGTGGGTACGGACTGGATAATTGAACTACCAAAATGGTTGGAACCAGAGTGGAAGCCATTCGGTCAAACAAGATGAAGTGAATGGTGGACTGGCTTCATAGACCAAACCGGTTGGAGTCCGGAGTGTAGGCCAAAGCCGAAACGGTAGTTGACCGACTTTGACCAAAGCGGCTTGGAGGACAAACTGGCTAAGTTCTAGAATGATAATCTGAAGCCAGGATGATTTGTTGATCGGATTTTATAGTCAATCATGCCAAGATCCGGAGTTGTTCTCAAATAGTCAATCCGATTTTAATCCATTACCTCACTCTTGCTCTAGCTAGGCAACTTGAAAAGTTGTGCTTAGCGGCCCGAGAACTTGTGCGGTTCTGCCGCCAACCCATTGCTTTTCGACACATGTCGCCGCCGAAAAAGGTCGTCTCTTTTCCATAAATGAGCATGACGATTTGACATGACTACACGCCCTCCGGATTCGATGCGTGTCAGGCCATAATTACTGCGCTTTTTCGAGGCGTTATTTCATGGTGGAGGCGGCTATGGCTATAAAATCGGAGACCATTTCACATTTCACTTTGCTTTGTTTCTTGCTCTCCTTAAGTCGTCTTCATTTGATTTTCCTTCATCTGGTTTCATGGCTCCCAAGGTCGATGCGATCTGGTCCGTCCTCGATGCTGGTGACATTAAGGCATTGTACATCTAGTACAATATCCCCACGTCCATTCTATATGCGGTGTCAGGGAGCATGATAGGGCTTGCTCCCCTCCAGAGGGATTCATCACCATCTACGAGGCTCACTTATGAAGTGGGCTTCATCTTCCTATTTCTGGAGAGCTGTTCGATATTTTTAAGGCCCTTGGATTTCCCATTGCAAGGCTCCACTCAAACGACGTCTGCTACCTGTGCTCTTTATGTATATTCCTCCGTCATTACTTGAGGATGTTGTCCGCAACGACAGTGAGAGTGATCTTCCGATTCTCCTAGAGTGGGGATTGGATCTCATTCACCCCTCGCGAGTTGCGAATCAGTCAAGCCATCCTTGAGTCCATTAAGAATCAGAAAGACTGGTTCTTCTTCATCAAGGTTTCTGATAACTGGCCATTGTCCAAGGGTTAGGAAAATGTGTCGGGAACCTTCACTGGAAAGCCTTCACGCGAGGAGTCTATCAAATCGTTGATAGAGCTGATCTGGGCAAACTTGGACAAGTTCAGGAGGGACCACCTTCTGTCCCTAGAAGAACTTGCACAAGCCTATTGGGGCCCGCCTTTGCCGACAAGGAAGGCTAGGGCCACTTCTCCAGCACCATCCAGGCCTAGGAGGAAAGATGAGACCCTATTTATTGGTAACTCCTCATATAGCCCATCTTGGCGGTGATCTACACTAACTCTGGCTTCCTCCTTGTCTTCTATTGCCGTAGGCCTTCGCATGATTGAGCGCATGGGGGGTATTGGCGAGCAGTCTTGGGCTAAAGCTCTCATTACCCCTTTAGATGCTTGCACCACCGAGGTTGGTGACGAGGTGCCTTTCGCCGGGGCACTACCCTCTTAGGTATTTGTTGTACCGGTTGATCCAATAGCCGAGGAGCCGGCGGGGCTGGCAAGCACAAGGGAGGCCGGTTTTACTCTCGTGATTCTGCTTGCTGTGGCAGGCCCTTTAGACGCTGCCGCTGAAGAGGTCCATCCGGCAAAAGCTCGGGGATTACGCGATGCTGACAAGGTGGTGGCCACGAAGGAGCTTGTCTCAAAGGCTGCTGTGCCTGGTCTTCCTACGGGCCCGGTGGAGCCCCTTCCACATCCAAGCTCTGGGGCATTTGGTCCGGCTTTGAGGAATAAGTCTAGGTGTAAATACATCACGGTACTCCTTAGAAGAAACCTTGCTCTTTCCTTTCAGTATCATCGGTGTGGTCTAACTCTTCTCATCTCTATCTCCTTTTTTTTTTTAAATCATAGGGTGAGAAGATGGAAAGAACGCTGGCAAAATTCCTACATCAGCGGGCAGAGATAATAAATGAGCACGAGAGGGAGATCCGCCAACTAGAGGGGCTCCTGGGCTAGTCTAGTGTCATCGCCTCAGAGGCCCAACCGGGTCGCGAGGAGGTTGCTGCCCTTAGGTTGGAGTTGGTGGAGCTTAGGGAGAGGTCGAAGAAACTGGATGATCGGGCCACTGTCGCCGAAAAGTTGGATGTCGAGCTTCGAATAAAGAATGCCAAGCTTGAGAGAAAGATGACTACCCGGCTTATGCCTGGAGGAGGTGAGCTACACGCTAAATGCGAGACTTTGGGAAGGTATTCACCTCTACTGACGGATAGTCACCCTGGTGGTTCTGGACTTTCCAGTCGGCTTCTTTGATCCGATGAATCGTGGAGCTTGGGATTGCACCGACTTAGTCAACTTCGCCCAAGGCGAAGGGGAGCCCTCCTCGCTCCCACTTGCAAGCCCCCAGCCTTAGTCGGAATACGTTTTGTATTTTTGATTTTTGCTCTGTGTTCCTTGTACTTGGACATTGTAAACTTTATGAATGTGACTCGCAAAATCCTTTCCTTTGTTGTTCGATCTTCTTTCGGGGTGTCTGGTGCCCCCCGTTTTAGACATTTATTATTATTACTTTTTTTTGTGTCCCGTTATTTGTGCAGCACAGTTCCTTAATGAATGAAAGAAAGCTTTTCCCAAAGGTGTTAATGATTTCTTTATTTATGTGTGCTTTGCTCTCTTGCAGTCGTCGGCTGGTCAAGCATGTTTGTTTTTGTATATTGACCTCCTTGTAGGGTTAGGGCCATCGTCCTTGCGGGACCAATCACGCCCTGGGTCCTTGACCGTCACAGACTGACGGCACGATGTACAATGACATGATGTGTCATTTGTTATTATGACGCTGCAGGTAGAATTACCCGAGTGAGGACATGCATTGCTTCCCATCAAGGCGACGTGACCTTTCAGTATTGGCCATGATGTCGTTTTTGGTCGTGGCTTCACCTATTTAATAGCGGTGTCTCCTGTTGTTCTTTTCATCATTTGGCCCCATTGGCTTCTTTGCTTCCACCATGGCTGATCGAGACATGATCGACATCCTGACTTTACTCGCTCTTGCACAGGGAGAGTCGTCTTCCACTATCCCTGAACCCTTAACCGAGGAGGGGAGCAGCGACAAATGAATATTGATGGAGAATGATGGAGAGGACTCTGTAAATGGGGTCGTCGTAGAGAAAGGGCACCACTTGGCTGCTCCACCACTCGAACCCATTAGCGTCTTGAGGGTGCCTCCAGGCCTTGAATCTATTGGTTCTTCTCGCCAAGTTTGTTTTTCTCATTAAGAAGTTGCACGGATGCCTGATAGATGTTTCCATGCTGACCCCCTCTTTTTCATTCGTCAGCCTACAAGGGTGCCTCACCGGTTGGATGAGTCTTTATTTTTGTATGGAGATGAAGCTGCTTGCCTGTTGCGTGCTCAGGTTGGTCACGTCACCGAGGAGATGGAACGACAGGTTAACATGGTCGTCACGGACGCGCTACAGAGTCAAGTGTAGGCCAACTATCTGGACCAGGTCCTATTAGAGTCTAATACCAAATTATGGGAACTCATCGGAGCCCATACTCAAACTATGGAAAAAATCGCAGTACTTGCAGGTGAGCTGAGGACCAAGCTCCATCCCAAGGAGGTAGCCCCTGCCCTAGAAGAGCTATTTCAGGCGGGCATCTGTTTTAACAGAAGGATTGCTTCCCTAGCGAACCCCAATTTCCCTACTGGTTTCTTGGACTCGAGGAACGCTACAGTGGTTTCATACGCAAGACCTACCTTAGTTCGGTAAGAACCTTACTGGTAATACTTTCTGAGATGGATGGCATCTACATCCTTGGAATTAGCTTGTCGTTCTAGGCTCGAAACTTGTATACCCTGTTTCA
The DNA here is from genome assembly GCA_028571085.2 of Nepenthes alata. Classification (NCBI taxonomy): domain Eukaryota; kingdom Viridiplantae; phylum Streptophyta; class Magnoliopsida; order Caryophyllales; family Nepenthaceae; genus Nepenthes; species Nepenthes alata. Next base: position 6,812 of record JAOVVI020016430.1, read on the forward strand.
AAGAACGGCTGATACGAGAAACGGGCCTTCCCAAATTGGGGAGAGTTTGTTCCTGTTGGCTGTCTTATCGGTGGCCTCTATGCTCCGTAGGACCAAGTCCTCCACCTCAAACTATCGGGCCTTCACCTTTTTGTTGTAATATTGGACGATCTGCTATTGATAGGCGGCTGTACGCATCCTTGCCGCGTCCTGTGCTTCTTCCAGCAGGTCCAATTCCTCTCTGAGTTTCTTGGAGTTGTCGAGTGGGTCGAAGGCCTTGACCCAAAGGCTGGGCAACACGATCTTAACTGGGATGACAACTTCAGTCCCACAGTATAGACTGAAAGGCGTTTCGCATGTCAACTCCTTGGGTGTCGTCCGGTATGACTATAGTACGGAGAGCAGCTCGTCCACCCAAGAACCCCCAGTGTCTTTCAACTTGGTTTTCAGCCCATGCAGCACGGTTCGGTTTATGACCTCCACCAACCCGTTTGTTTGGAGATAGGCTACTGACGTGTAGACCAATCAGATGCCCAAATTAGTGCAATATTTGGTAAAGTACTTGCCAGTGAATTGTGTTCTATTGTCGGTCACGATTACCTTGGGAACTCTGAACCTGCAAATAATACTCTGCTGAAGGAATTCGGTGGCATTTTGCTCAATGTTCCAAGTCAACGGGGAGGCTTCGACCAATTTCGTAAAGTAGTCTATGTCCACCACGACGAACTTCCTTTGTTTAGACGCGATAGGAAATGGGCTGAGAATGTCGAGCCTCCAATTGTGAGAATGGCCAAGGGGCTTGAAGGGTTCTTAGCTTTGTAGGCGGCTGATTGTGTAGGTTTCCATGGACTTGACGATTCTCACACCTCTTCATGAACTCCACGGCGTCCTTTTTCATGGTTGGCCAATAGTACCCCTGATGCATCACCTTAAATGATAGGTTCTTGTCGTCGATCTGCGACCCATAAATACCAAGGTGGACTTCACTCAATGCATAGTTAGCCTCCTTCGATGCAAGACAACGTAGGTAAGGGGATGAGTACCATTGGCGTTACAGCTTTCCATCCACGATGGTATACCTACCGGCCGTCTTCTTTATGCGCTTGCCATTGTCCGAATTTTCTAGTAGGGAGCCACCCGTGATGTACCTCCAATAGGGCGACATCTAGTTCTCGCCGTCGGATATCTGCATCGCCTCTTGCTCTTCGATGTTGGGAGAGGTCAGGATCTCCCGCATATCCCTAGAATATTGCTCTAAACTTTCTGTTGTCGCTACCCTTGGGATGTGAACCATGTCGACCTTGATGAAATTTTGGACCATGTTATTTTCCTTAACTAGATATTTCTTGAGCAGAGGGTTGGACGCTTTAAAGTTTTTGCGGACCTAGTTAACGATAAGCTCTGAGTCATTGTGGATGGTCACGTGCCTTACCGAGCACTTCTTGGCAAGTCGTAATCCTATGAGCAGAGCTTCATACTTGGCCACGTTTTTTGTGGCTGGGAACCCACACTTTAAGGAGTATCTCACTTCGAATCAGTCAGGCGTCCTTAAAATTACTCTGGCCCCACTGCCTAAGTTCGTAGATGAGGCGTCCACATAAAGAACTCAAGTCGGCATTTCGGCTTACCAGTCGGCGTCGCTGGCATAATCGATACTCAAAATTTGTGTCATAGTCTCGACGATGAAGTTAGCCAATGTCTGCCCTTTGACGGTAGGCTTGGACCTGAACTCTATATCGAACTCACTCAATTTAATGACCCACTTAACTAATTGACTTGACACGTCAGGCTTCTGTAGGATACCCTTTAATGGTTGGTCGGTCAGGATACTATTCAATGTGCTTGGAAATAGGGCTGTAGCTTTCTCACTGAAAAGACAAGCGCCAATGCAATCTTCTCTGCATGGGGGTAGTGAGTCTCGGCCCTGGTTAACGTTTTGTTGACGTAGTTTGGACTCTTTCCGAATTAAAACGGAGCTCAGTGCTGCCTCTTAAACTACTAAATACAGGTACAACTCATCGCCCTCTCTAGGTACTCATTTAGCTCGTCGAAGACGATCTAGCAATCGATCATCCTTGGAAGTCATTCATCTTTGTCTCTCTCAAGGCCTTAAAAAAAGTGAGGTACTTGTTTCTAGATTTAGCCAGGAAGCGATAGAGTGCTGCAAGTATCCCAGTTAGCCTCTAGACGTCTTTCACATTTCGCTGCGGGGTCATGCCCGTGATGGCCTTTATTTTCTTAGGGTTTGCCTCAATCTCCTACTAGGAGATGATAAAGCCTAGGAACTTCCCGGAAGAAATTTTGAAGATACATTTAGAGGGGTTCAACTTCATCTGGTGTACCTGGAGCACCTTGAAAGCTTTGATGAGGTTGCGAATATGGTCTTCGATTGTTTTACTTTTGACGAGTATGTCATCCACGTATACCTCCATATTTTGGCCGATTTGACTCTCGAATATTTTGTTCATGAGCCTCTGGTAGGTGGCACTCACGTTCTTCAAACCGAATGGTATTACTTTATAGTAGTAGATTCTCTAGTCGATCATGAAGGAGGTATACTCCTCGTCTTTCAGGCTCATCTGGATCTGGTTATTACCCGGGTAGACATCCATAAAACTTAGTAATTCGTGTTTGGATGTAGAGTCCACCAGCAAGTCGATCTTCAGCAGTTGGAAGCTGTCCTTTGGGTATGCTTTGTTAATATCAATGAAGTCGACACACATTCGCCACTTTTTGTTATTCTTTTTCACGAGAATAACTTTAGAGAACCAGCTCGGGTACTGGACTTTCCTAATAAAGTCGATATTCAACAACTTCTTCACTTTCTCCCCAATAGCTATGAGCTTTTCGACGGAGTGGTTCCTCCGCTTTTGCCTAACGGGCTAACGGTCGGGATCGATGCCCAACTTGTGGACCATTATTTCGATCGGGATCTTGGGCATATCGGCAACGGTCCACGCAATTCAGCCTTAAGAAGCCAACTAATTGGTCGCACAAGTTTTTGGGAAGTGAGTTTCCTATCTATACGCACTTTCTCAGACGGTCTAGATCCAGGGGTTTGAGGTTGGTGGCTTTATTAGACTGTGCCTGCTGTAGAGTCGCTCCATCCTAATAGTCTAGGTCTTCGGTCGGCTTGTCCGCGGCCTTCTAGGGGACTTGGGATAGGTAACACGTCTGAGTGGTCACCTGTTCGCCTAACACTTTGCCAACTCCGCATGCCGTCAGTAATTTCATTTTCAAATGGAATATCAATGTTACAGCTCCGAATGTCGCCAAGCATGGCCGGCCGAGTATTACGTTGTATACAAAAGGCAGGTCATAACTATGAAGGTGAACGTGCAAGATGTTGTCCTGAGGTACGTGCCCAAAGTGAGCTCCAGTTGGATAGTCCCTTAGGCAGTCATTGGTTCGTTATCCAACCCGTAGAGTGGCTCTTCGGTAGGTTTCAGTTAGCTCTTTTTCAAACCTAGTTTAAAATACGCGTCAAGATAAAACAAATCATATACATTTTTATTATCAATAAAAACTCATTTCAAATGGTAATTAATAGTACTATCTGAAACGATAGTAGATATAACCAACGGGTCAGAATGGGAAGAGATTGCATGTGCTATATCGTTGTTGCTAAAAATAATAATATCACCCCCTACCCTTGACTTTTTATTCCTGGTCAGCCTCTCCTAACGGTTCGGGTCATGGGTCTTGTGCGACCTGGTAGTAACCATATTGACCACTCTGAGTGTGACTCAGTTCCTTGGTTGTTGTTGCTCTGGCCTATCTTCGTCTACCAGCTCGAAATTTTGACCTAGGTTTCTAAAAAATTTAGTGAGATGGCCTCTCTGAATCTATTCCTCGATCTCCTTTTACAGAGTCTAGCAATCCTCCGTGTTGTGTCCTAGAGATCCATAGTAGTCGTAGCTGGGTTAGCTGGCCTCGATCTCCTCCAAGTGCTGGTTTCTTCCTTCTCTGACCTCCACACTTGGAGGTCGGAGTCTGTGCAAAGGAGGGAGCCCCCTGCCACTGTCGGCCTCAGCGTGCACAGTGCGCCTGGAGCATCCGAGACATGTTGTTTATTTGCTCTGCCATTGCCATGATGATGGG
>JAOVVI020016431.1:0-10890 GCA_028571085.2 Nepenthes alata
TGACCGTCTGTGAGCGAGTTGTCCGCCAAGACGGTCAACGCAGACGTTGACCGTCTTGGGCTTTCCAGCTCGTGGGCTCGTTTTCTCACTGGGCCGTCAAAAATCGTTGACTTATCTGTGTACCCATCAATATTATATCAAATATTTATTAAATATGTATTTTTTATGATAAAAATATATATTATATTAAATAATAATTTAGAATAATGTATATATATATATATAAGAAAAAAGAATATCTGTTTTATTAAATAACGACAAAAAAATCATTATGACAAATTTTTACCTTATTTCTCATACTATTCTACAAATCAAATATTAGAATACTAATTCCCAACTTATTCTATTCCAACAACCAAATATAGGAATAACAATTCTCAACTCTATTTTCCCATCTTATTCTATTCCCTAGAAATAACTATTCTATTTCCATCTTATTCCATTCCAATAACTAAATGTGCAGTAAGTGTACAACAGATTTCTAGAATGCTATGAACTTCAGCCATATATAATAAAGTATAAAAGTGAAAGGACAGATGCAGCTTGAAATTTGATAGAAGGAACTGAGAAAGAACTTTATGAACAAATGAACTAGGCAATAGTAGAAACCCACAATTGCAACCCCAACAATTGTGGTTACCCAAAAAAACCCACAATGCCTACTGGCAGGAAGACCATCTGAAATGCTGACTAAGTCCAAAACAGAAATAAAAACAATAATCCTAATTAGCAAGCTGGACCACTAACATCAAAGAGAATAACTACTAATTACCAAAAATTTATATATAAAACTATGAAGATAAGATGAAAGTACACCTCAATATCATGTATGTGAACAAGGCTGTGAAAAATAGTTTTGTCTGATTCAGAATTGAGAACGTGAGAGAATCAAGATTTTTGTAAGAGATTTGGAGCAAACTATTTTGCAAAGCATATATTGCAGCTGGGAGTCCTGAAGCAGTCAATGCGCCAACCAAAGTCCACTCCGTGTACAATTTCTTCAAATTACCATCTTTTGCAAGCAGGATTAGAGCACATATCACCTGTGGATGGGGAAAAAGACGGATGAACATACACATGCACCTGCAAGAGAAAGATGACAGAAAATATTACGAAGTGCAGGGCTTACTTTGGCCACTTCACATGCAAAGACAGAGGAAGTCACAATTACTCCACGCCTGCAAGAAACATTGACAAGGTCAAACTGAAGTTAAATACATATGTATGCAGGGGGTCATTCACTTAACTGCTCTAATCTTAGGGAACAATAATCAACCCAGTAGAATCATACTCTTTCCTTTCAGTAAGGGAAACAACATATGGGTTTGAGTTTTCAATGATAGTTGGAGCGACTGTGCAAGGATTGAATAGCACTTGTATGTGCACTTATAATGTGCTCTAGTTGGTTCAGAAACGTTATGACCAGAAAACTAATTTATGTGAACCTGAGCCTTAACCACAAATTGAAACTAAAGAAACATGGACACTATCTCGGAGCTACAATGTCCGTGTCTGACACATATCGGATACTAATACTCTCCTAACATGTGTTCAAATTATTTAAATTCTTTTTTTTTAAATTCTAACATGCTCTAACACATTCAGATACATTTTTTACACGCTTGATGCGTGTTTATTCAGAATTTTTGTTATATTTGGTATTTTTTGAAAATTACAAAGTACACAGTGATAAAGTTAAAATGTAGATGTTGATTGATATATAAAACATATACTATATTAAGTTTTGACAATAAGAAATATAATAAACTAATGATTTTATTTAACGTGTCTCCAACGTATCGTGTCTTATTTGTAAAAAAATAACATGTCGGCACGTCGATATCGTGTCATGCCGATCTTCATGCTTCTTAAATTGAAACAGAAGAAAAGGAAACTAAATGAAAAATCATGCACCAAAACAAGCCCTCATTAACAATGAAATAGGGGGAATGCATCATCCCACACATCTTCCATACCACTGTCCGTGACCATGAATATTGATATTCCATAACAAACTAAAGCTCCAAACCCCAGATCCTGCAGCTTAAACATCATATGTCATGCATAATAATTCCCTCGGCTGTCAACAGACAACATGTTTACTACTTAGAGATGCTGTCAACTGGCAACATGATTACTTATCCAAGAAGCAAGCAAAGTGAAACTAAGATGGTCATCCAAAAAGTTGCTTCTCCTAGGTCTGAAACAATAAGTGCTTTTTTAGTAGTTTCTGAAAGTTAATTCTAGAAGCTTCTAAATGATCATTGCAAGCCCAAAAAATAATCAGTAGTCCTTCCGACAGTCAAATGCTAAGCAAGTGCACAAAAATCCATCAGCGACAGAAAAACACAGTCGTTAAATTACAAAATTTGCTTCTGAAGAATACAAAGATTGAAGGGGATACAACAATGAAGGAGAAACAAGAAGAAGAAGAACACACAAAGAATGCAAAAAAACTGCTGAGTCTATTTTTCAGATCTGAGCGACTATCTGGGAAAATAAAAGTTACAGTAGTGATAATTTACATTAGTGACTTATATGGTTACCAATAGAATAACAAATATCCTAGTTGTAAAAAACTGCAAAATAATAAATTGCTAACTATATTTGCAACACTTTCCCTCAAGATGGCGAGTGCAAATTGCGCACACCCACATTGTTGAGAAAAGAAAGAAATCAAGCAACTGACAGAGGCTTTGTCACTAGATCGGCCAATTGATGAGTCGTGGGTACATGAAACGTCAGGATAGCTCCTGATTGAATCTTTTCACAAAAGATGTGATGGTCAATTTCAGCTTCAACAAAGGAACATGAGATAGTATGCTGCTTCTTGGATTTCCAGGAACAAGTAAATCTCCAATAAATATTGTAAACCCAGTAACAGATCTCCAAGTATCAGTACAAGCTGCCCAATCCGCATAAAAAAAAAGCCTTGAGATGAAGCTGTGAAGAAGAGGAGGTGAACAGGCCTTGTCCAGACAGAGGATTTGATGGGCAGCATCAAGGTGGGATTGCTTGGGTGTGTCCAGAAACTGAGGAGATTAATTGAATATGTTTGATCAGGCCTTGTAATTGACACGTAGACCAATCTCCCCACTAGTCTATAATATACCAGTGGATCAAGAATATATTCCCTTAAAATGACTAAGTTTTAAATTTTGAATCATGGGAAACTAGCAGGACGGCATGCTAGATAGCCTGAATCTTCAAGAATGTCAAAGGCATATTTCCTTTGACAAACGAATATTCCAGAAGATGATCGAACAATTTCAAGACCAAGGAAATATTTAAAAATTCCCAAATCATTCAGCTTGAATCTGTTGTCAAGAACAGATTTTTAACTAGGCAATGGAAGAAAGATCACTGTGAGACAAAATAATGTCATCTACATATATATGAGTATGGTTGTATACGATTGCCTATGTTTCTTGACAAAGATGGAGTAGTTGGCCAGGATTGGATAAATCCTTGTGCCACAATGAAGGAAGACAATTTATGAAACCATTGTCTTGGAGCTTGTTTCAAGCCATAAATTGACTTATTCAATTGACACACAAGTGATCCCAGCTTCTTTTGTTCATATCCAATAGGATGAGAGGGTAAAGTCATGTAGACTTCTTCATGCAGATCAGCATGGAGAAAGGCATTACAGACATCCAATTGATGTAAATGCCTGCACTGATGGTAAATAGTTTTGCAACAAGCAAAGAAGTATCAATTGGGTATAACTCTTTGCAACCAACCATGCTTTATATCTCTCAATGGAACCATCAGATTTCAATTTCCGTTTGAAAAGTCAATTATTCCCAACAGCTGTTTTTTTCCCTTTTGGCAGTGTAGTGACTGTCCAGGTGTTACTGTCAACCAAGGCAGTAAGTTCAGCTTGCATGGCATCACACCATTCAAGGTGCTTGACAGCTTCAATAAAGATTTAGGATCAGATTGAGAAGAAAGAGGTAGCAAAAATGAAGAAATGAAGCGAGAAAGAGGCAGCTTCATTTCATAAGTAAGAAATGAAGAAAGAGGCAGCCAAATTGCAATGAAAACAAGCGAGATATGTGGGGGTTGTTCAACTTCTAGAAGACTTCTGAGTAGGGCAGACTTGGTTGTTTTGGTGAGAAGCCAAGGAGCATCAGTAACATGAGGAGCTGATGAATGGGGTACTAGTGAAAACAGGATCACTTGTGAGCATAGGGTTGTGAGAGGAAGATGAAAGTAGAAAATTGGAGTCAATAGGGAATCGGGGAGAACCAATGATTGATGAGGTGAAAAAAGGGTGGGGGGGCGAACATATTAAGCTGAAATGGGAATATGTTCTCATAAAAAATCACATCTCTAGACAGAAAAATTTTACGTGTCTGTAAGTCATACACTTTGTATGCCCCAATGCCACAGTAGTAACCAAGAAAATGCATTGTTTTGCTCTGGGATCAAACTTTGTACGGTCTTTTTTGACAGTGGAGACCTAACAAAGGCAACCAAAAACTCTTAAATGTGAGTATAAAGTTTGTTTGGAATGAAGCAATTTATAGGGTGATTTGTCATGTTGGTTCAGACTAGGTAACCTATTGTTATGGTACACAGCCCAAGAAATTTAAGTGAGTATGCAATCAGCCCAAGAAATAAGTGGGAGTTTGGCTTGGAGACGTAGTGTTCTAGCAACATTAAAAATGTATTGGTGTATTGTTTAACTATTTTGTTTTGTTGTGGAGTATCAACAAAAGTTGATGCATAATTCCTTTGGAAGCATAAACTTCTTGAAGAGAAAACTCTGATCCATTATCAGATCTATTGCATTTGACCTGAAATCAAATTGATTTTCAATTAGATTACAGAATGTGCAAACAATAGAGCCTACATAAGTTTTAGATTGCATCAAGCACACCCAAGTAGCTTTGCTAAAGTCATCAACTATTGAGAGGAAATATCTGTAGCCATCTCTAGAGAGTAGAAAAAAGCCCCCAGATATGACAATGCACTAGTTGAAAAGCACAGGTAGATTTACTGTCACTTAATGCAAACGGTAAGCGGTGCTGTTCAGCTAAAGGGAAAACAGTACACTGTCTACTGTGAAATTGAGAAGCAACACTTATGTATAGTTTCAAGTCCAGAGGCAGACAAATGCCCCAACCAACAGTGCCAGATATCCATACATTCTGGCAGCAGTAAAGAATTATGTGCAAAGAAAACATACTCATTTAAGAATAAAGGACAGGCTTATCCAAAAGGTGGTGAGCAACACTGATGATCAATTGCAACTTGGCTGTCATATTGCTGAAGATAGTAAAGACCATCCTTGAGCCTTCCTAATCAAATCATTTTCCATGTATGCAGGTCCTAAGCAGTGTTATTAAAGGCGACCCGGGAGCTCTCCTAGGTGCTTGGGTGAGGCGAGGCAAACACTTGGGTGAGGCGAATGCTTCAGGTGCCCGCCTTTTTTTAAAGAAAAAAATAGTGAGATGTCAAGAAAGCACCTGGTGTTTTTAAAAAATTACGATACTGATAAGTTCTGAAAATTTAATTAACTTCGCCCACGTTTTGATCTCTATTTCTCTGGTTCTCTGCCACGAAAGTTCTTCCTCTTCACGGCCCTTGCTCGTGCACTTGGTTCACTGTTTCTTCATCTTCGCTGCTCAAGGAACAATTGAAGCTCAAGCTGATCCATTGCAAGAAGTCCACAAATAAGGTATGAAAGGAAGCCCTAATTTGTTCTCTACTTCTCCTACGATTTCTATATCTCAACTTCTATTTTCTGCATATTCTCCATTTTCTCACTTCTCACACATATTATACACATGTTCCTCCTATTTTCTGATTTCTTCAGGATTCAGATTTCTATATCTCGTGTTCTAATTCCATTCTCATTCAATTCTCCCGCATATTCTCCATATTCCGTGTAATGATTATTATAACTTTTTAGGAAATAACAACAGAAACATCAATGGGGAGTAACAAAGAAGATTCTAGTTGGAAGTCTAATTATTTGAAAGATCCTAAAGACACTAATTCTAAAGCTTGTTTGTTCTGTGACAAGGTTATTAAAGGAGGAATATTTCGGGCAAAACAACATCAAGTGGGAAAGTATAAAAATGCAATACAATGTAAAAAGTGTCCCCTGAAGGTTAAAATAGAATTAGAGAATTATATGAACGAGAAAAAATCACAAAAGAGTGAATCATATGGTTCATTGCCATATTATGATGATGGAGAAGGAGGAATTGGTGATGATGATGTTGAAGGTGACGTGGAGACAGGGGATATGCATGGCAAAAGAGTGGATAGGAATTTTAGAAATGAAGCAGGACCTCATAAGCATGCTAATATAAACACATCACGTCTAATGGATTTGTTTATAACTCAAAAACCAGATAGAGGGGGCAAATTAAGGCAAACAAATATAAATAATGCATGTGGTAAAGAACCAAGAGCTAGAACAATTCACTACATAGCTCATTTCATTTATCAAGCTGGGATAGCATTTAATATTACTCATTTGAAAATTTTTAAGTGGATGATAAAATCTAATAGAAGGTATGGTCCAAATATAAAGTCTCCTATCATTAATTAGATATGGACCCACTCAATTTTCAACAACTTTATTAACTTTAGAAAGGGTCTACAAGCAAAAGTTTAATATTAGAAACATGTCTACATTAGAGCAACAAGTAAAGAGCTATTGGTTTATGGAGATGAAAGGTAAGAGAGCTACTAACAATGTTTTCATGGTTTCATTTTGGAGCAATGTATTATATATTCTTAAAGTCATGGGTCCTCTTGTTCAAGTTCTCTGACTTGCTGATAAAGAGAACCAACCAATCATGGAATATATACACAAAGCAATGGACAAATTTAAAGAAGTCACACAAAAGGCTTTCAATGAGAATGAAGAGAAGTACAGAGATATTTTCAAAATTATTGACATTAGATGGGAATACCAACTTCATCATCTATTGCAAGTAACGGGCTGCTTTTTAAATCCTAATTTCTTCTACAACAATCTAACTATTGAACGTGATGAAAAAATCACCAATGGTTTGTATCAATGCATATAAGAATTGTTCCAAACATTGGTATATAAGATAAAATTATAACTGAGCTGTCAATGTATAAGAGAGGTGAATGTCTCTTTGCATCCCAATAGCAATTAGAATAAGGAAAATAAAAGCTCCAGGTACTTATATCATCTATTCTTATTCACTTCAATAATCTAATCCTTTTCACCTTAACTATTTACAATTTCTATGATTTTGTAGTAGAATGTTGGAGCATATTTGGAAATTCAGCCCAAAAACTTCAACAATTGCCTATTGAGATATTGAGTTTAACTGCTAGTGCAGCTGGTTATGAATGTAATTAAAATGTGTTTGAGTGCGTAAGTACAATTTAAGATATGATACCATAAGTTTATAATTAGAAAATTTTATTATATGTTATAACATTATGGTGACGTTAATTTTTCTCTTAGTTTATTCAACAGATTAACACCAAAAAGAGAAACAGGCTTGAGCATTAAAGATCACATGATCTGGTTTATGCCAAGTAGAATCAAACTCTTATGGCTCGCTATGATATGTGGAATGTCATTGATTCTATGATTCTATCAAATTAGATGACATTGACAATAGTTATGAATGGATAATCAAAGAGTTGGAAGCTAATACATCAAATATTGAGGATGATTTGGTTTATGAAGATGATAACTTGACTGGAGTGACATGGCAAGAACCTTTGAGGTTGAAGACGTGACGACATAAACTAGGCAACAAGTAAGATCAAGAATAGGTGCAAAGGCATCGAGTTCTAGAGTAACAAGAATGTAGCAGGAAGAGGATGATCAGATGAAATGGGAGAGGAGATTGATAGTTACAAATCTAGTGATAGATGTGATTTAGGCTTATTTGACCATGTTCTCTAGCATTGACTTGAGGAGGTCAATCAGTTGTTGAATTTGTGCCGAAGAAAGAGAGACCTGAACATCACTAGTGTCTTGATGAATTTATGCCAAGGAAGAAGCCTTATTTCTGTAACATTGTTTCCTCTTCCTCTTCCAAAATGAAAACCAAGTGGATAGCCATGAAGTTTGTAGCATTTGTCTCTTGGATGTCCCACAATTCTACAGTGAGCAGAAATTGTCTTATCTCTTCTGCCTCCTTGATTATGGACTTGTTTTTGTCCATATTTTGCTTCATATGGTTGTATAGTGGTGAAAAACTCCCGTACCAAGCGATGCAACCTCCACGTTGTGCTAAGCAGCAGAGGTGATTCTCCTTGGCCTATCCTCCAGCAAAATCAAAGAAAATACCTTGTTCAAAGATGGCATAGGATCCATCAACAAGATCTAACCTCGAACATGAGAATATATGTCATCAAGCCCCATCAAGAACCGTGGAGCAGAATCTTGAGATTGCTATTCCGCAGCAATTTTGGAGGAGACACATGAATGGGCATGTTGTGGCCTATAATTTGCCAGTTCCTCCCAAAGGCCTTTTGAGTTTGGTTCAGTAGATGCAAACAGATCCACCATTTTGTGACACAGAAGAAATCGCTTTTTTAAATTTAATTAACTCTTGGTCCATTCCCTTGATTGAATTGTTCCTTCAGATTTGTCCACATCACATAGGCTAACTCCATATATGTCACACTATGTGCAAGCTCTTTTGAGAGAGAATTAAGGATCCAGGAAGAGACTATATTATTGTACCTTTTCCAAGAGCCACGCAAACAGTTCCATCCACAAAACCTATTTTATCCTTGGCACTCAAAGTCATGAGCATAGATCTGCTCCATGACAAATAGTTCTGCTCATTTAGAGTCTGAGAAACCAATTGTACTCCTGGATCACCTGCATGGTGAAGGAAATATGGATTCAATGATTCATTGCTGAAATTGTGAGTTCCATGGATGGAAGAGAAAGGACTCCCAGTAACTTCAGGATCATCATCACTTGACATGGCAGTAACTGTATTTTGCTCTGATACCATGAAGAAAATGAAGATTGGAAGGGAGACAGCAATGGAGGAGAAGCCAGATGAAAACAACTTCTTTTATTCAGAACAAAGCAACTACAGTTATGGTAATTTACATCAGTGGCTTATATGGTTAGCAACAGAACAACAAATATCCCAGCTATAAAGAACCGCGAAACAACAAAATCTAACAAACTGACTATATATGCAACAGCTTCAACCATAAAAATTAAACAATTGCGTGAATGGTCAGATACGTTACCGAATTAACATATCTAAAATAGTCGAAAAACATACATGACTATAATTCATCCATAACTGAAGTGATTTTGATTGGAGACTTGAAATTGAGAGAATAAGCGTGATATACATCCGCCATTTCCAAAAGGGTGTTACCTGACGAAGCGTTTGGAGATCAGAGGCTGAATTCCGTACTGGAGTGCGAGCAATACCGAGCAAAGCAAAACCCTAGTGTTTTTCCCATCGCTATCCGATTCGGAACCTTTTAATTTTGATACCGCCATGGGTGGCGACCGTCCGATAGATGGTTTTAAGCGGCTATGGAGTGAAATGGTGAGATTCGCTCGTACCAGTCCACTCAAGCTCCGTAGCCGATGATATTTGCATCCCCTTAGTTGAATTTGACCTTAATTTTTATAATAACACGACCTCAAAGTTAAAAATGTTAATAGCTGTGCCATTTACACAGTGTTGTTATAAACTCATATTGGATCATTCTTTAATCATTTTATTTTTTGTGTTGCATAAAAATTATTTTTACAGAAAAAGATAAAAAGGAATTTTTTAACTTTCTTGTTGTATACTATATAATAAATTACTTTTTATAGAAAAATGTGAGTTTAAATATAAAAAATTAATAATTATAATCATATAAATAATATCAACCAATCTAAATTAGAATATATCAATCCTTTTAATGCGTTTTAAAGACCCAAATTATTACACGAATTAGGAAACTGAGTTTTTGGCTTTTTGTTGGTATAAATTGTTTCAGGTCCGATCTTTGTATATATAAATTATTATCTAGCATACCACAACAAATTAAATAAGACGTAAGAAGTGTATAGAACTCGCTTTCTAGTATATCTTATAATATTTAAGTTAATAATTTTTCTTTAAAAAATTAAAATAAGTTAAGAAAAAAATATACTGAAATTAAAAGAAGATGAGAATGACTGTGAATTGAGATAACCTTCCTTTGCTTGAGTACACTTTTTTACTTGAGTATCTTTTTTCTTAGATTTTTTTCTCTCTCCTACTTGAATTTTGGCGGAGTTAAATTTATAACTGGAATCGTAACAGTCTGATCAGCTTTGGAACAACTACCTATGTTGAAAGGCATTTCAAGATAGTTATTAAAAGATATTACTTTTGAAATGTAACCGTCCTTTAAATTTATTGACGAAATCGTCTTACTATTAATGTGGGGACCATTTCGACTGTTTTTAGATCGGATTATTTATTCGTGTGTTATTATCCATTGATCAACAGTTTCTGTTCATCAGGTTGGATACCCTATTTAATGCCCTGTGTGACGGACCGGCCACATTTCACTGCATGCGGCCGCACGTTGGGCCGACCTGATCATACACTCTGGTTAAAAAGGTGGACTTAAAATTTTTCTTTTCTTTTATATACACTATACAACGGTTGCACAGGATTGTGTAAGGCCCAACTTCGTGAGCTAGCGGCCAGTGGGTTGGGTTTCTCTCTCATGACAAGCCGAGACGAGGTTGACTGGACATGAAGGTTTCGAAAACAAACTGAGATGCCACTAAGAATCACAAATTACTCAAACCATAACATCGTACATAATTATACTAATATTCATTAATGTTCAGCAAAAGAGGTGATTTACAAATCTTTTCCAAAACATCAAAAGTGAAGACATCAATTTTGCTTT
>JAOVVI020016432.1:0-10890 GCA_028571085.2 Nepenthes alata
AATTCAGATGAAACTAAAATATTGAAAAAATTAAGAATTCCACAATTTATATTGAAAGCTAATTTAGAAGCACATTAGAAATAAGTATGACTAAGATATTTTTAACTATAATAGATAATAAGCACATTAGAAACCGTACCCAAATCACACATATATCAAACCATCATTAGCAGTTTAGTCTGACATGATTTGGACGGTTTGAAATCCTTTTATTCAGCTCTATTTATATATATATATATATATATAAATGTATCTATCAACCGGTAAATCTATGGGTTTATAGATTAGTATCTGACATGACACAGCTCATATCGTTCTAGACACTTGTGGAAGGCGCAATGCAATCCATTCTAGACACTCCTGGCAGAACCCTGAGCAAGATGGTCTTCTTGGGAGTGCTTCTTTCCCAAGAGAATCTGGACATGGAGCTGGTGCATCGGTTTCAAGGTCCAGTGCCATTGATCGCTACCTTCACAACAGAAGCAATGAGCCATATCATCCTCTTCTACCTTATAAGGTAAGGACTATTATTATGCTGTGGCAACCATGGATAAAATATTGATAGTAGTATTGGATAGGATAATATGTATCAATATTTAATAATAATAAAAGGAGATTTTTTTAAAAATCGTAAGCTGATAGGGTCGTATTGACCAATATATTACTATATTATTGCGGTATCAAGAAATATCATTATTGGAAGCCTTTGATACCGATACATTTCGACAGATTTATTGGCGGATATCTACATCTATGGGAATTTTAGCTATGTACTGACTATTATTTTGTGTTGCCTATTGGTCCCGTGGATATTTGTTGCGTGTACAGTTCAAATTGTGTTTAGCGATTTTGAAGATCACACTGGTGATGGCACAATTTGTATTCCATTTTCTTCAGGCAATGCCTCATTCATGGAGGAACATCAATGAATCCTATGATGATGAAACATTTGGTAAATATTCCAGGCAGGATAGAGTAGAGGAGGAAAGAAAGCGAAGAGGTGATGTCTCCTTTCTGTTGATTGCCGCGTTTAGTGAATAATTTGATTTCAGTTATAAAAAAGGAACAAATATTGTACTTTGAATGCACTTTTTTCAGTTTTGAAATTAAACCACTGCATAGAGATTCAATCGGATCTTGATTTTAATAGTTGATTATTTTGTTTCAGCTGAGTTTGAGTCTATGAGGAAGGAACAGCATAAAGCACTTCAACAGAAGCTGAGATTGAATTCTGATATGCCCAAGGATCATCCTCTCTCTAACATTACTGCGCTTCTTGAGAATCCCAGAGAAAATAAAATACCTGATGAAGTGAATGAAAATGTGATAAAACCAGCTCCTCAGAATGATTCTGGCAAGTTTTCTGATTCCTTGCAAGTTCGGTCATCCGCACTTGTGCCAGCTGGCTTTGCAAATTGTATTCCAGAGATGGACTCTGGAGCAAAATCTCTAATTCATCCAGACATTGGAGAGGTGAAGCTTATACCTTTCCCCCCTACTCGGTTGTATAGCAAGCATGACATGAAATATCGATTGATATGCTCTAAATATCAGCAATAGATAGTGTTACCTATCCTCCTAATACTGCAATACAATTACAATTTGTCACCTTATCGACTGATATTTTTCTGCTAGGTTCTGATTAGCAAAAAAATTTGCGGCAAATATGTTTGATACTGATAGGTTGCCCTCAATATAGCCAATACCAATGCTAATATTTTCATCCATGGTTGTAAGACTTAGTGCCCTATTATTTCATTTTGCTTATTGATATATCTGGTGTACATAGCTGTCACTTACCTTGCTGTGATTCTCCTCCTCCATGGTAGTCAGATCATATTTTTTGAAATTTGCATCTTTATCAAGGCCATAGAAACATGGAATTTCCTTGATATTAATTGATGTACCTCAGTTCAGTTATTCTGGGAAGCAGAAAATCTACATTGCATTTTCCCCATTTGTACATCCGCTATTTTAATCCAAAGCATAGAAGACTTTTTTTCCGGAACACGATAAAACTTTTCAATGGAAGTGAGTTATTGAATTGGAGACTCATGGTTCATGTTGATTCTGAGTAGGAGGATGATCAAAGTGTCAAAATTCCTAGCATTTGAATGATTTTAATTATGCTGCTGGCTTTTACCTTAAACAAGTTCTATTGCAGAAAAGGGATGTTGGGTCGAGTTTGGACGAGGCTATTCTAAAATACCCAGAAGTTATAAACTATTGGATTGTTGAAGTGCTAAAATCTTTAAAAAAAAAAAAAAAGAATCATAGAATTCTCTGTTTGGATTAAAAAAATGAAATTGGGAATTTCAAATAACAACCATCATAAAAAGGGGAGAAGATGGGGGCAAAGCAACAATCAGCTCCATCATGGACTCCTTAGTTTCCTGTCCATTTCCTCTTCTTTTGACCTAGCCCGCCACAAAATCGACCACACGTATCAATGGTATCCAGTGATGATCCTTCACAAATGTCCAGATGCCACTGTCATCCATCTGCATCAAACATGAAAGAAGAAATGGCCATCCATGGCATCCTCAGTCCTTATTCTTTCTCCTCTTTGAGTTTACTCTCTTATGTTTCATATAATAGTGAGATGTGATCATTGAAATTGATATAATGGTTGATTTATGATGGTGATGACTGATTGAAAGATTCAGCATTTTGATTGGAGTAATGGTCACCCATTGATTGTGTCGACCGCCATCCATCATACCCTTAGATTTCCTTTACGATACGTTTGGTTGTTGGAATGAAATAAGGTGGGAATAGAATAGTTATTCCCAGGGAATAGAATAGGATGAGAATAGAGTTAGAATTGTTATTCTCATATTTGGTTGTTGAAATAGAATAAGGTGAAAATTAGTATTCCATTGTTTGGTTTGTAGAATAGCATGAGAAATAAAGTGAGAATAGTAAATAGTAATAATAATAAAACATAATAATAATAATAATAATAATAAATGTAATAATAATAATAATAATATTATTATTATTATTATTATGTGGGAATAAATATTCTCACGAAAATATTTATTTCTGGTTAAATTTGCAACTAAACGGAGGAATATCTATTCCCTGGGAATAGAAATCCTATTTCCACATTATTCCCTCTAACCAAATATGACCTTATGGTAATTTGAAACACTGAATTTGTAAGGTTATAGAGCAAAAACAACATCTTTGCATAGCAGTTTCAGAGAATACATCTTCATGTTTGATTTGGATTTGGTTGGCTTACACCTGAAAGCCTTCCCATTTTGAATTATAAAGTGTGCCTACTAAAATGGAACTTGACCCCTCTAATTCTAGCTAAAATTCCGACATATAAATTGGAAAATTCCAACCTATGTTATCATAACTTGGTTAACATAAGAAAAAAGAAAAAGAAAAATAAAAAAGGTAGCCCAATACACAATAAAAAAAGAAAAATTCTGCTCCCCCCCCCCAAATTACAAAAAGAAAAGAAAAAAAAAGAGAGAAAAGGACATAAGGAAAATATTTTCTTTCTCTTGTCGGAGGGGCAGGTGAGTAAGGTTTGTAGAGAAGTTTCATTTGTCATGTTGCTTCAATATGGTGTTGAATACCCATAGAAAGAATAAGGTTTGCTGATTGAAGCTGAACATAATGATGTTCATTAATGTTGGCTTTGCTTTTTTCTGGCTTGGTAGGACTCTACATTTTGCTTCTCTCCGTAGGCTAGCAGCGATTTTTTCAATGCCAGTTGTCAATTTTTCTTTTCTTTTTTTCATTTTTTCTTCTTTTGTCAATGGATTAATATGCATCCATCTTTTGCTGCTATAGGGTGGAAGATCTGAGCTTGAAGATGGCCATCAAGATGAGAACAAATTAGCACAGAAAATTGGTCTTTGGAAGCAAAAGTCTAATACCACAATTCAATCCTCTGAGAAGGGTCTGAAAAATTCTGATTTATCATCTACAATTAAAACCTATATGGATAATAATGTGGGCTATCAGTCACTCAATGAAATCCTAAGGATCCGTGAAATTAGAAGACTTGATACTGACAAGATCCGTGGGTGTAAAATTGTGGTTGGGTCGAGTCAATCAACTTCCTTATTAGAGAAGATATTTGAAAGTGCTTTAAAAGGAAAGCGTGGTGGTACAGATAACTTCATTCAGGTAATATTACTCGTCCGTTGCATTTCCTTATCCTTTCTCATGGTTCCTGAACCTGTAACTTAAACAAATGTACATTTTCTGTGCTCTTTCTCCCACATTGGAATAAAAGAGGATGTTTTTAGCCGGTCCTTTTGGTTGGGATTCACACATGGGATGGCAGAAAAACCAAATCTCCTGTCAACATCAGCTGCCCTTCTCTCCCAATTGAACCTAAGGAAAAAAAAAGTAACTAATCACACAAGTTACATAATTAATTTTATGTGAAAACTATTCTCAACCAAGAGAAAATCATAGGATACAACGTTCAAATAATATCCATTATAATGATATTTGGTTACAAATAACTCCCTCCAAGCAAGCATATTCACGAGAATTTGTATGAAGAATTGGTTAAAACTAACCCCAACATACCTAACAACCGACAACTGAAAAAACAATTAGAAAAAAAAAACAACTGGTAATACGTTCTATAACCAAAATTAAAATAACATAGAACATGGCGAATGATGGAGCTTGAATCGGACCTCAATTGGGCAGTGAAATATTCTCATTCTTCTCTTTTCTCCTTTTTCTATCTTTCTTACGGCACTCCTTTTTATTAAAATACTCTCAGATAACATGAAAATCAAAACATAGGCAGTTACACTCTTGACTGGCATTCGAATGCCACAAGCAAAATATCCCTAGTGCATATGCGCCTGACATGCACGCATCAAAGGTAAATACCACAACATTCTATGTACGTACGCCCATTAGACGCACATTAGAAACTCCTATTCTATTCATGCTGGCACATGCGCCCATCATGTGCTTTTCATGCACCCATCACATGTCATTTGAAAATGCATTAGCTCAACTGAATCCACCAACATTAAGCGAACAACCAATGACATGTCCGGTGAATGTGAGATGCACAAGGGAATGAACTAAAATCCAACACTTTCTGTTAGGTGTCTTTATATTTTTCTCCGGAATAGTGTTTCCAGTTCTGCATAGGCATTTATGCTCTTTTAGACATAAGAATGTCTGTCAAATAGATTTTTCAGACTTTAACTAATTCAAATTTGTTCAAATAAAAGTTTAGTTTAGAGGAATCCTGCTTCTGTTCATCTTACCCTTTTTTTTGCCGTAGTTGAGAGTCTTAACAGCAATTTATGAATTTGTTATGCAACTAGGATCAAGATACAAAGACGCAAATTGTTTGGACCCCTCACAGCTTCCCATCTTCCAAGCTGGCTCAGGGGCTTTTCGAGGAATGTAAGTCATATCGATATTTTATATAAATTAACTTTCTTATTATAAGCCCATTCAATTTAAGCAGAAATTGGAAGCTTTAATTTTGCCTACTCATCTCCTTTTAATTCAGGTAATCAACCATTGGAAGACAACTCATCAAAGAATTCAAATAACCTGCTTTCACTGATAGACAGTGGTAAAAATGGTGGATCAGCTTCTGATACCAACACCACTGACTCTAATCCTGAGACAGTGGCATCTAATTTAACATCTGCGGTGGTAAGGATTAATGAACAGCTCAATATGAATAACTCAGAGGCTGTGCCAACATTTCTTACATGCGAAGAATTGGAACGATCAATTTTTTCTGAAATTAGTGAATATTACTCAAATTCTCAGCCTCCTAGGCAAGGATACTATGCTTCAAACGTGGAGACTGAACACGATGATGTGAACAATTTTGCTTCCCAACACCTTTTATCCTTGCTGCAGAAGGGGAAGGGATACAAAGAATCCCCCAAAGATGAACCGCGTGATTTGGAAATTGGGTATATTGATGCAATTCATGGCAATGGCACGGACAAAAATACTGTGAATTTTTACGATCTACAGAAGAACTCCACTCTTGAAACGCCCTTTGGGACACAGTTTATGGAAGAATTGCAGTCAGTTTGTGGACCGATATCTGCCCAAACAAATTCATTTGAGTTAGCAAATTCTCAGACTTCTGGGCCAGTATGCTATGCTTCAAATGTGGACAAAGAACAAGCCAAAGATGATGTTGACAATTTTGCTTCCCAATACCTTCTATCGTTGCTGCAGAAGGGGATGGGATCTCAAAATGAGGCACCGACTTTCATTTTTTACAATGAATCCCGTGACGAACAACATGATATTGAAGCTGCATATATAGGTGAAATTCATGGTGATGTGAAGGACGAAGATGCTGAGAAATTTGACCATCTGGGGAAGAATTTAAGTCACGAAATGCTCAATGGGACAGTTTTTACTAACAAATTGCAATCGGTTGGTGCACTAGTTTCAGATGATGGTTTCTATCATTCTTCGGTCAATGGAATTGGAGCCAAAAGGGCAAGTCATGATACCATTTTGGCATCAAATGACATACAGCAAATCAACTCAAATGAGCCGGTAGCAAATTGGTTAGCTTCTTATAATGATAGAGCAGAAATGGAATTGTCAAGGCTGCCTCCTGCAATTGAAGTTCAACATCCTGAAGGAGATGGCTTGATCACCGGCGGCAATCGTGTCAATGCTCAGAGCTCCCTGTTTATATCTGATCTTGATGCAACGAACATCGAATTTTTATCATCTTCTTCAAACAGGCCGCTTAATAACGCTGAGAAAGTAGAAGCACTTAGTGCTGCAATCACAGATGAGCAGTATGGGGTTGGGCAAGAAGGCTCACTGTTTCTCTGTGATCCTTATGAAATGATGGAAGAGGAATTCACGTATCACAATCTCGATGAACAATCAACCGCAACACAAATGAATCACAAAGGGCTGTTGTTTCATCCCTTGGATTCCTATCTCACTAATATCAATCCCCGGATAAATTTCATGGCTCCGGAGACGATGATTTGTCATGATGCTCCGATTCATCACCAATTTCTTATGATCCACCCTTCTTATCTGCAACCCAATTGTGGGTTATGGGGGTTTGATGATCACGTTGAGCAACCTATGCTTTGGCAGATGCAAATGCCCGGCAATCTTCCTCAGCATGCACCACACGGATTTCCTCATTGTGGAGAATTGCCTCTTTCTCCCAGTAATAATCTGGCTGTTGCTCGGGATTACAACCCGATGGAAGGCTTCCAGTTCGGTGAATGGCAATCATATTTCAACGATATTGGAAATCCCGTGGCAGGTAAATATGGTTGTCATTAATTAAGAACTTTATGAGATATAAATCTTAGTAAATTGTCAAAATCATCACATTATTTTACAATTTTATAATACGAAATAAAAATATTCATGATTTACTAGAATCCATTGTAAAAGTTCCTTTCTCAAAGATCCTGGAATCAATTTCTGCCTTCACTCTTATATCTTTTCCTTCATGAAAATTATAGAATTTGTGTGTGTAGAGCTACCTTTCCTCCTATTTTTTCAAAAATATAGTTTTTAAATAGCATTCATGGGAAGTTGGGAACTTCCACTCACTCGAAATTGAAAACCTGTCATACTCATTATTAGAAAATTGTCCAATCTTATTCACTACAAATAATGGATAATTTTCTCATTCATAGATAATAATAGGACCATTTCATTACTTATAAAATTGTCTTTTATTTAATCAAAAATTGGGCTAATTAAAGAAATATTATATCTACTAAATATAACAAACCGCGTGAAATAATAACTTTTAATTATTTTAATAAATTCCTAAATATATGTTATATCATGTGGGATAATTCAAAGATCTTCCAAGATAATTCTGCTGTTTGTGAGCTGCATTGTCATTTTCAACTAGCACTTTGTACTATAATGACTGATTTTCAACAGCAATATGTTCTGTGTTGTGCCAGACTTCATACTATGCATGGGGTTTTGGAAAGAGTCAGATTATTTTGGGGTCTATTGTCTGCAGTATAACCTTACATTATATGTAAGGGGCCATTTACTCGAAATCATAACGACTAGATTACACAGATAATAGTTCTACCATTGGGTCAAAGACTCCCTTAATCTCATTAGTTGGATTGTATTTGTTGTGATCGGTTTTCTTTTGGTGCTTTAGGACCTGAAGTTGATGGTTCGAGCAATCCTCCAGAGGCGCTCCAACGAATTTTCGAGATGGAACATACATCAAACAGAAAGCACAAGCACACATTCGCTCCTAGTAGTCACACCCAACCCATATACGTGCATGAGTTGGAAGCTAGTTATTTGTACAGATAAAGACGCCGCGATTGTTGCTGTATTGTGAAATTTATACATTCATATTTCATTAAGAGATCTCAAATTTTTTATTCATTTTTGAAGATGGTGCTTAATATGCTCATCGCGAGAGAGGTAAATATAAACTGACAATATTGTAAAGTACAGGTTATATACGTATTTTAGAGCGTGTTCTTTGTTCTGTTTCTCTTTACGGGTTTGACATTCAGAAATAGTGTGGATAATTTTTTTTCAAAGTTTCTTGAATAATTTGCACTTTGTGTAAAATTTTGTGTTGCTTGGACAAATATGCATGTAGTTGAAAGTAGACATTATTGAAGTCAAACCGTGTAATGTAATTTTATTTAAAAAGGGGAGGTGTTCATTTGATAGTAATTTCGTGTGAATATGGAATTACATATGTGAATTTGTTTTCTATATTAGAAAATTATAAATAAATATATATATTGATGGGTTCGGTATACTCGATCTAGGAAGAGAAATTGCTCAACCGCTCCGTCTTATTCACGAGTGGTTATCACGGGCGGTTGTTATAGGTAGTTGTCTCAATAGATAAGGACAACTACTTTGCTTATCTTATATATCCCTCTTTATCCCAGAAGAAAAAGAGGAAGAGGGGGAAGAGAGAAAAAATGGGCAGCCTAGTAGGGTGATTCTCTCTTCATAAAGCCTCCCATAAAATCTTTCAAAAATGTAATCCCTCGAGGACATCAACAAAGAGCACATTTGAGACGCCCATCAACAGGGAACGTATATAAGACGCCCCTCAACAAGGAACGCATATAAGACGCCCCTCAATTGGGCGCACCTTTAAGCCGTCCATAAATTGGACGCATCCCAATGCTTAATCTACTGTTACATGTATTTATGCCTTCTCATTGTATCGTTTTATTCTCTTGAAAAGATTTCTGACTTTAGCGTTGGAGGATATATGATGAGAGTAATTCCCATCGTACGCTGACCTATTATTTTTAGTTGTATTGCGCATGGTTCATAGAGATCGGATCTGTATCAGATCGACCAAATACGATCGCGCCTCCTAATATGTAGGATAATCTGAATTCGTAAAATATAATATATATAATAATAAAAATATTGAGAATTAAAAAATATAAATATTTTTAAAAAATTATCAAATAGTCTACATTGACAATGAGCCTTCTTGATCGCAACATACAGATAGTCTAGTGAGTTAATCCCAAAAAAACATAATCGGAAAGTGTTATATACCAGAAATTTGGATTGTCCTACGAGTTAGGGGTCGCAAATCAGATCTTTTTGTTGGTCGATCTGAAGTGGATCAATCTCCATAGTTTTGAATCTGAATCCTGCACAATACAACTGAAAACTAGCGGTCAGAGTTCGACAAAAATTATTCCCACCTTAAACCCTCCGATGCTCAAGTCAGAAATCTTTCCAAGAGTATAGAAAGATAAATGAATGGTGTATATTTGGTGGGTGGAGTGTTTTGTGAAAGTCATGCTTCCAAGAACAGAGAGAGAGAATCCTCTTCTTTTTAGATCCCTCGGATAGAGATGGCTTTTTGGGATGGATGATCTCGACGGAACTCATGGCTCAAGTTCTTTTCTTTTTTGGGAAGGACGATCTCGACGGAGCACAATGGCTTAGGCTATTCTTCCTCTTTTGGGAAGGATGATCTGGACGGAGCACATGGCTTAGGTTCTTCTTTCTCTTTTGGGAAGGATGACCTGGACGGAGCACATGGCTCTGGAATCCGATGCTTCCGGCTTCCCGGAGTGGCTGTCAAGGAATCCAATGCTTTCGGCTTCCCGAAGTGGCTGTCGAGGGGAGACAGAATTCTGTTGGCCACGCCGTTGGCACATATCCAAGCCTTCTGGCCATTTCGGCCGTTTCCCCCTCAAGTCCTTTAGACCGTTCCTCTCATTTTCTTACGATTTTTTGGAGGTTTTGCTTTTGCGATTTTTTCTCCGTTCTCCTCTGGAGGTTTTCGGAGGTTTTTTCCCCTCTTTCTTTCTCTTTGGATGAGGTCTATATATAGACGGTGTCCATAGTTAACCGTCGTAGTTAACCGCCGGTGATAACCGTCCGTAGATTAGACAAAGTGGTTCAATAACCACCCGTGGGTTAGATAAAGCGGTTGAATAACCGCCCGTGGATTAGATAGAACGGTTTAAACTTTCCTTGGGTCGGGTTTTACCGAACCCATCATTAGCCCCCATGCCGGGTGGTTTGAAATTTTCAATTCTCGGCATATTTCTGATGGGATGTTGTTTGTTTGACTTTGTCGACTTACCATCTTTGGAAAATCTGATTTTTAAACTTTGACCTCTTTTGGGTCGCTCGGTAATTTAATCGAGTTTTAAAATTCGACCTCTTTTGGGCCGCTCGGTGTGTAATCGAGGTTTAGAATTTGACCTCTTTTGGGTCGCTCGGCGTGTAATCGAGGTTTAGAAATCGATCTCCTTTGGACCGCTCGGTGATATAATTGAGGTTTAGAATTCGACCTCTTTTGGGCCGCTCAGTGTGTAACCGAGGTTTAGAATTCGACCTCTTTTGGGCCGCTCGGTGTGTAATCGAGGTTTAGAATTTGACCTCTTT
>JAOVVI020016433.1:0-10890 GCA_028571085.2 Nepenthes alata
TTTGATGACAGAAGCAGCTTATGCTTGCTGAGGTAAGCTACTTCCTTGCTGAAATTGGAGTTGCTGATGCCGTGGAAGAGGGCTGCTACGTGGAAGAGGGCAGCGGAGTAAGGTAATGGAGTAAAACCGGACTGACTTTCGAGAACAACTCCAGATCTTGGTCGAATTGACCGTAAAAGACAGTCAACAAATCATCTCGGCTCCAAATTATCATTCTTGAACTTAGCCGGATTGGCCGGTGAGCCAGACAACAGACCATCACGACACTCAGCTTGTTTGACCTCCAAGTCGCTTTGGTCGAAGCCGGTCTACTACCATTTCGGCTTTGTCCCACACTCCGGACCCCAGCCGGTTTGGTTTATGAACGTCAACTTCCACTCTGGGTTCTGGACATTCTGGTAGTTCAACCACCCAGTCTGAGCCCACAACTCCTCGAACAAGTCCAGAGCACTAAAAACAAAAACAAAGAAAGGGAAACACAATGGCAGAAGATGTAGAAGCAACGGGAGTACTATGTGCAAAGACGGTTGCTAGTCTTTTTCATTGATCCCCCCTTACAAGTTACAAAGTCCTAGAAGCCAATGTACAATGAAAAAATAATAATAATAAAAAGAAGGGGGGAGAAATACATAAAACGGCAGCCTGGCCGCAGAGGCCCTACTCCATTAAAGTGAACTCTCGAGTAGAAGAACACATCAAGATTAGAGCAAAAGCTTGTCGTAAGGAAAGATAGCCACACACAAATAACCAAAGGATATGGAAGGCCCAGTCCCAATCGGAGAAAGAGGCATGAGTGGGACGGACACCAAAAGAGGGCGGCTCCTATACGAAAAGGGGTGACCAAATCGGCCCCTTATATAAAAAGGGGTGATCAAATCGGGTTAAAGGTACATCCTAAGGTAACACCATCAAAGAACGCGAACAGCCTCATCACTAAGTCGGTGGCTGGAACACTAAGCTTTGTAGCGGTTTCTAGCTCCCACACCATTTCACTGATTAAGGAGGGATATGATGCAAAGAAACGCTACGAGCCCTCAATTTATAGCACGCAGAGGAACCAACGTGTCGCTAAATACTAGGAAACCAACATCCCAACAAATCTGCAGAGAATCAAGGAGTAAAGGAGTCTTGCCAAAGAACAGTAAAAAGAAAAATCTTGAGAAGGCCTGAAAAGAGATCAGAAAAGGAAAGACAACATGGCATGTTACGTCCCAACATAAACAAGCCAGGGACTGAAAATTCAAAGCCTTGGCATAGGGGGTTAGAGATGGGGATGGCTGAAATGAGCAAGCCCAAAAGGACGGTTAGCCCAGAAGAAGTACGGCCCGTTGGCCCAAAGGCTGTCAATGTTCCAGTTGACTGTAGATGATCTTCACTCGGCCAGATGCAACCCAAATCGGATACGGCCCACGACCCCGTTCTGGCGCACGAGAGATAACCTGCCTTAACTGATCAAGATTCGGAATATTTTTTCAGATCATGATCTCCCATGGAAAGGAAGTCTTCAACTCAGCATATCTCCCACGATGAAAATTCTAACATTTACTGCATACAACATCTCCATAAGAAAAAAAAGGAATCCCTCCGACCAATCGTAGTTGCCCTACATGGCACTAGCATCCCCTCACCGGCTGGAAAAAATATTCTCCAAACAGTTGGCAGCCAACCTTGCTGCCCAAGCGAGGTTGGGGCAAGGTTGGGTGATTCCATGTCTATAAAAGGCTCTCGAGACAGACTCTAGAGGCACGTCCTATTTAGTGCTCAAACTAACACTAGCGATCCCGCTCGAATGAGTCTACAGCGTTGTTCTCCTTTATCGTTGTTCGCTCTCCGTCAACTCAACGTCTAAAAAAGCCGCTCTCTATGAGCGCACCACCATCAAAAGCCGCTCCACGCAAAACGTGACATCCAAGTCATACTCATAAGTCCCATTTCCCGCATCATTTCCAATAAATTTTATCTTCACATTCTTTATTTTGGAAAAATATTTACTGACTTGAATATCGGATGATAAATTAAAAAGCGTCCCGCCGTTTTTCTCCGACGTCTTGTGTTTTGTTGTAGTGTGCAGAATCCAAGCCAAAAAGCACGAACATCGGGCTCCACGTCCGTTCAAACCAAAAGTCCAATCACACCCGAATCCGTCGATGGCTCGGATCTAGGACACATCATCTCCTTTGATTTGGATTCTGGCCTTTCAGTATTGAATATAGGAAGATATAATGCTCTCACTTATAGTAGATTTTTTATCTTACTCCTCAAATATTAAAATATTTGTCATTCAAATAAATCATCATATTCAAGTCCTTTATCAATCCAAACAAATATAAATAACCAACCCGAAGACTTAATGCAACATGTTGGGAATGGTCAATCAAAAACCTCTTCATTTAAATTTTGTGAGGACGTTAGATGATAATATATATTTATAAAAAACAAATCATATAACAAAGGAAACACATAATTTTACGTTAAAAAAGATTTTTTTAACTAAAAAAAAAACAATTGAAAAAATAACCTTCATTATAATAGGTGAGTTTACGTATAATTAACCCCTCCCAAAGCCACTATCAGATTTATCATAAATTTAGATCAATTAAGCAATAAATAATAAGAAAATAAAATATATTGAAGAAAATAATATTTTTCCAAACACGAAGTAAGAGTCAGGTGTTAATTACCCCCTCTGCCGGTAACGATTATTTCCCAATTGCTCTCCACCTACTCCTACACCGCTTCTCCTTCGTCCTGTAAAGTATTGCCATGATTCCCTAAGCGTAAAAGCTCTCATGTTATTAAGATTAAATATTAAACAAATAAATATTATATATTATTATAAATAACTGTTTAATCTCTACCATCTATTGATATAAAAGAAACAAAAACAACAATATGCTATCACATAGACTAAAATCGCTACGCTTCGTAAGGATTATTTAACACTTACACCACCATCTGTCAAATCACGGTGATAGGAACTTTAAAAGATAATACGGTGTAATTTCAAACACAAAGTAAGAATTAGGTGTTATCATCTTTGCCTATAATAATTATTCCCAATTGAACTCTCTGCCCACTTTTACGCCGCACCCTATCGAGGTTATTATGAAATACTTACACGTCCAACCAGCGGCTACCTACAATTAGTAAATGAGTTAATAAATACTAAAAATTATATTAAATAATTATCTCACCTTATAATACCCACTAACATTAGTTACCAAGCGGATATCAGAAACACCCCGCTGAAAAGGCTATAACAAGTCTCCATCCCATCCTATCGTCTTGATTTCCAACACCGTCTGTTATGCCTGTTTTGACGCCATGGTTGGCTTCATGAATTTGGGTCAAATAATTGGCGATTAAGATGGACCTTTAATATTAAAGAGACAAAAGGTTAGAAGCTTGCCTTTGATACTATGTTCAACCTTGCTTTCATCATTGTTGATACCATCGAGCTCCAAAACCACCCCTTCATGCATGTTGACCTAATCTGGCCTCAGGCATATCCAAATATAACAGTAGTACATGAAGAACCAGATCATCAGAAACAGAACCACAATGGACAACAAACAAATTGGACGAGGAAGAAAATAATAAAGCCACGCAAGTTGAATCGGCATTGACAAGTTGAATGGCGACTGACCACCATCGGCTAACATAAATAGTGTATTTGAAAAAGCATGATTGCATCAATACCGCAAAAATTATCTCACAAGAAAACCAGATGTACCTGAACCGAAGGCCGAAACCGAGAGAAAAAGAAAAGCGTCATGGAAAAATAAGTACAACTCGTCCACTTTTTCACTGTCCCATCTAAGTAACTCCCAAGCTTCCTCCTCATAGCCTTGTCATTATGATCCCGGCATCAAAGGCCATTACACAAATAAACAGCAGAAATACTAAATCAAAAAAATACATAAGCTTAGATATTGATGGTAGCATCCCACAACCGAAGAAGCCCATTACGACCGCCACTGCAAATTCTCTTCCTTTCCAAGTCCGAAGCCACACATCTAACCACAGCAGCTGATTTTTGGGGTGTCCTATACAGCTGCCATCCTGACCCTCCAACTTTTGATCCGCCACCGGAGAATCCACCTAGCCTTTCTTGTGGCCGATGAAACAGGGACATGGAGTTATCAGCAGCACCGATTCCAAGCCAGTGCTCACCAGCATTTATAGACAAAATTGCAGCA
The DNA here is from genome assembly GCA_028571085.2 of Nepenthes alata. NCBI lineage: Eukaryota > Viridiplantae > Streptophyta > Magnoliopsida > Caryophyllales > Nepenthaceae > Nepenthes > Nepenthes alata. The sequence continues at coordinate 4,200 of JAOVVI020016433.1, forward strand.
TTGTGAATAGTAACATTCTTCACAGACCTTATACCTCCCTCCGTATTTTCCCAGAATCGAAGCAGACCATCTATTGAGCCTGTAATTATTCCTTTGTCTAATGCTGAATACTCAACGCATTGAACCGGGCCTGCATGGCATGCTAAGACAGCATCACACGTGCCCCGAGAAACTGACCACATCCTGGCTGTCCAATCGTCACTGCCCGTAATCACAGTGTCTCCAACCATTCTGATGGACCTGATCCATTTTGTGTGCCCCGAGAGCTTGTGCATCTGTTTACCAGCACGGATATCCCATATATTTGCCACTGTGTCCCTACCGGCAGCTGCCAAGATTCCAGTGGAGTCATCATATTCCATACAAAGAACTGCACCCGAACAATGACCAACAATTGCTACACAAGTATCGGTTCTAACATCCCACATCTTTACAGTTCCATCATGGGCAGAAGTGAGGACACGCTCACCAGAGAGCATGTGTGTGCAGCTAATCTGTGCACTATGACCCTTGAGCTCCTCAAGTAGCTGTAATGTCTGCTTATCCCACACCAAAATAGACTGATCATCAGAACCTGATACCACCTTTGCTCGATCAGAACTAATTGCGCGAACAGGTCTGCAAAGGAAGGCTACCATTACTAAGCCCCCCAGAAAAAAAAAGGAAGGCTACTGTTTAAATGTTAAAAAAAAAAAAAAACTAAGACACCCGTTAAATAGGCTGCAGGGAACTAATTGAAGGGATTACAAATAAGGAAGGAGGCAAGGAGTCAAGCCAATACCCGGTATGACCTTTCAAAGTCGCTCGAAGTTCAGAACCACGAGAGCTGGGATCCCATATTTTAACCTGGACAATTTTTCAAATGATAAGGGATAAATAACTGACTTTGACTTCGGGAGACTACAAAGCATTCAAGAAAGTACATGCAGAGGGTTCCGAGATCCATTAGTAAATGACAGAAGGAAGTGATGACATACGGAACAGCCTCCCAGCAGCTCCTATGCTTAAGGGTTAACCATACCATGCAAAATGCATGAGGAACTAAAACCCTTAGCACAGAAAACAGACGTGCTTCTCAACAGAACACATGTCAAACAACAAGAGCAAGTGGAACTGAAACTATGATCAGTTTGAATTATGGTTGAAAAATAGGAGGTTGCTCAGCATATTTGAGGTAAAACACAAGCATCCCCAAACAGACGCTGTTGAAAATACTTAATATTAGAGGAATTTACAAAAATAAAAAAAGAGCTAAATATTCAGGCATACCAAGCAGTCTGTGCTTCCACTGATGAAGAAGCCTGCATCTTCACGGTCGCCCACCAAATCCCACACCTCTCTTCTTGTGACACAATGTAAAGCAGTGATGGCACCACTATGACTCCTAAGGATACGTACATTTGTTTGAATTTTCTTCTGTCCAGCATTTGATAAATCTTGCTTTTGAGTCCCATTTTCATTTGCAGCTGAACATCGAGAATTATAAAGTATGATGATGCTGTACAAATCATCTGGATGAGAACGACAAACCAGCATGAGTTAGTTGGAAATACCTGATGTTCCACCTTCAGCTGTCCACTTCCGCATACGACTAAAAGAGTTTGCTCTTGATGTTGTGTCCCTGCTAAACATGCTCTGGACCCAGCTCCTTCCAGAAGCCTCGGTAGGTTGAATGTCATTTGTGGTATCTTGTGAATGAGGGGATTGAAGCCCAAGAGATAATGAGGGTTGAGCCTTCGAAGTGGAGATTCCCCAATAACCAACTTGCAGTTGGTGGATGTGACACAAGTGTCCTCTCAACTGTATCTGAACAAATTAGAGGACAGGGCCTTTCAGCATGATTATCTATCAAAGGAAAATAATAATAATAATAATAATAACCGACTCTCTCAACAGATGAGAACGATGTGGTATTAAACTCGACAATGGATAATGAAAGATATAATAATTTTCAAACATATTGAAGTTATATATTTGTCCGAACATGAAGAAAAGTTCTGAAATAAGAATCCAGGCTAGGCTAACATTGTGCTTTTTTTTTCTACTACAGAAGTAGAGAGAGAGAAATCCTACAGCTAAAGGAACACCTTAAGTAGATTTACCTTCACCTCACTTAACTAGATTTGCATTTTATCTCAAGATCATCGATAAGAAAGCACATATATCCATAGGGAAATCTATGTGAACGTCCAATGTACAAACAGTTGTCCAAATTGAACTGAATAGATGGGAAACATGCCGAATACAAAAAGCCGAAGGATGGGAATCTTTAGTTCAACAAAATAAGCCTATGATCATTCGCAAGAGACATCCCACTGTTGTCCAGACTCTGGACTCTACAATCAGTAAGAAATATGATTTGAATCAAGAATGTTAATCAACATAGTAGATTCTTCCATGTAGATGAGAATAAAGGAAACCTGAACCATGAGAACAAAAAGAGCAGAAAGCCAAACACTGGTGTATATACTGCTTGGAGTACAACGGGCAAACATAATTAGTGAAAGAACCGCTTCGATCCAAATTGCACAATAAATTTTTCAACCCCCTCAATAAAATTAGCGGAAGCAGTATACAATCAAATATTCAATACACAAAGAATATTTGTATCTAAATGTTACGAGTGATATGAGTATAAAAATAAAATAACAATAATAATAATAAGACAAGCTTTTTGGTGATGAAGGAAAAACTCGATACCCACAGTAATCGAGAAAAATCCTCCGGGCTTCAACGGCAAGGGAAGAAATGCACTATGAAAATCAACTTATAGATTGGGTAGTAACGACTCGCTAACCTAGCCGAGTTATTTCCGTATTGTGATCCCTACCAAGAAACTCCATGGATTTGCCAACGACAACGACACCGGATGCCTTCCAGTTTTCACGTTAATCTTCCCTATTGTACCACTTAAATTTCCATACACGATCGGATCCCCTTCTTCAACGTATTGACATTACCAACGAAAGTAGAAGGGTAGAGATGATGGATTGATAAAGAGAAAGTGATGAGAAAATCGCTAGCACATGAAGCACAAAAAGAAAAGATCGGTTTTCTCAATTAGAACACGTTTAATGGAGTGGACAATGATTTTCTCTCAAGTGGGATGGAGCCACAAATATCAATCAAGAGGTAGGGCAACCGATTATAAGTGTATATTTATAGAGGGCTCAAAAAATGCATTCAAAAAAGTTGCACATTGTCGCTGCGCTCGAGCTTGGCTCGAGCATGCGGTGAGAGCACATAAGGTTCCAAGTGAAACCCTCGGCGTGCTTGAGCGGGGAGCAGATGCGCAACGAGCGGGGGGTTGCTAGATTTTGGGCTCAAGCTCGTGACGAGCATACAACGAGCACAGGGCTTATGGATTTTGGGCTCAAGCTCGCGGCGAGCACAAGGCAAGCAGGGGGTTTATGGATTTTGGGCTTGAGCTCACTGCGAGCTCACAACAGGCACAGTATTCCTAGAAGTTGGAACGGACAGGTACGGAAATATGTTTCGACGAAACAAAACCCGATATCGACACACGTTCACATAGGGTCACGGAATATGCCAATCATAAAAATTACCCTAACAATCTCCACCTTTGACAATTCCGTGACAAAATACATAAAGTAAAAAAATACAAGTGAAGCACGGGTTCAGACACCACCGAGATAGAACCCATATACATAAAAATCTACACCTAGTAAGAAATAAAAAATAATACAATAAGTAAACATAAAAAAAACTGCGCTAACACTGCTGTGATGATGCTGTGACTGCTGTGCCGGTAATATAACTGTGGTGCCTAGTCAAACATGGTTAGTACAAACAGTATAATACAAGATAATATAATATGAAAAATAAGCAATAGACAAAGAAGACAACATGCAGCAAATAAAAAAACTCCCCCTCACAAAATTAACCATATCTCCCCCTAATAAAAATAATAGAAATGGTCTCCTCCTATCAAGATAATCTCCCCTATCTCCCCCTTAGACCACAACAGTGAGACACCTTTACTCCCCCTTTTTGTCACGGATGACCAAAAGGTAATGAAGCTCACTCTTCTTTATCCACAATTTTTTACCATATTTTATAGCATTATTTAGGTTTATCACTTGATCATTTAGATATTGGATGTGGTGAATTAGATACTCTATCTTAGAGTTTTGCCGAGACTTATTTTGACGTAATGAGACAGGGCAGTGGGGACGAATATGGCCAATAATGCCGCACCCACGACATGATGGAACAAATTTAGTATGGCTGTCAGAAGTGCATATTAGCTTCCTAGTGCATTTAAGACCAAAATGTTTCATACTAGTGAAGTTTTGATGTTCTTGTGTATTAGCACTTTTTTTGGAAAACCTCTGGATAATTTGTCAACATGAGAAAACGAGAGACTATTTTGCCATTTGAGGGGCGTGGGTTGGACAAATACAGTTTTAGAATTACCAGTGGCTTTTAAGTCATTTTAGAGTAACCCAACTCAATTTTATTTCCTCTTATTTTTTCTAAACTGAGCATATGGTCCAATTATTTTGAGCCATTTAAAAATTGTTTCAAATCATTTCGAGCAGCCTCTAGATTAGATTCAATAGCTATGATTTTTTCAGTAAAAGAACTTTTCAAGTTCTCAACTTCTTGAACTTTTGTATCTAACTCGGATTTCAGAACTAATTTTTCTTTTTCCATTTTAGTCAGTTTGTGCTTAAGTGAACATTCGTTTTCTTAACTTGAAGGCATTCTTTAAATAATTTGTCATAAGCATCCTGAAGATCATACAGATCAGATTTTGACTCGTTCTCAGAGTCATCGGATAGCTTAAGACTTGCCTCTAAAGGATCATCATTTTCACATATTGAGGTCATAAAGGTCATATATTTGACAGGGCCATCTTCAGAATATTTTTCAACCTCTTCTTCGTCATCACTCAAGGTCACATTGGTTTCATAGGTTTGACATTGTTGACGTTTAAGGTTTGGACATTCGGCACAGTAATGACCAAAACCTTTACACCCGTGGCATTGAACACTTTGGGTACTTTTAAATTTAGATTCTTTAAATTCGCGTCGGCCTTTCGTATCAGATTTTAGAATTCGTTTTAAATCCACACTTGGTAAGTCAGATGAAGATTTGTTTTTCTTTAAAAAATTTTTAAAATTTCTGACAAATATTGTAAAATCTTCATCGCTATTTGACTCCTCATCGGAGTCACAATCCCCCTCTTCCCTAACAGATTTTAGGGTAATTGTTTTTTGTTTCCTTAACTGTGAAAGTGTGTACTCATAAGTTTGGAGGGATCTTACAAGTTTTTCAATCTTCATTTTATCAAGGTTTTTGCTTTCTTCGATAGTGGTGACCTTAGGTTTAAATCATTCAGGGAGCGATCTAAGAACTTTTCTAATAATTCTATTTTCAGGGATTTGTTCTCCTAAATTAAACGTGGAATTCACAATATTATTTAATTGCACAAAGAACTCATCGAACGTTTTATCATCTTTCACACAGATTTCTTCAAATCTGGTCGTTAGCATTTGCAATTTTGAATTTCTTACAAGTTTGGTTCCTTTATGAGTTATTTCAAGTATTTCGCACGCGTTTTTTGCAGTCTCACACATAGATGTGTTTGAACTCTTCAGGAGATACGGTCAAAAAAATGGCATGTAATCCTTTGCTATTCCAATTACACATATCAAGTTCTTCTTTTGACCATAAAAATAGAACTTTTGATTCATCACCACTTTTGGATGAAGTCCACCCGGTTTGGACACTAGCCCACACGCGCTCATCCATAGATTTGAGAAAGGCTCTCATTCGAACCTTCCAATAGGCATAGTTGCTCCTAACAAAGAAGGGAGGTACAGAGAGCAATCCACATCTAGATCGAGGTTTGCGGATCGGGGTATGTCTCTGATACCAATTGAAAGAACCGTTTCGGTCCAAATTGCACAATAAATGTTTAGACCCCCTCAATAAAATTAGCTAAAGCAATATACAATCAAATATTCAATACACATAAAGAATATTTGTCTAGATATTACAAACGATATGCATATAAAAATAAAGGAACAATAATAATAAAAAGAAAAGCTTTTTGGTAACGAAGAGAAAACTCGATACCCATAGTAATTGAGAAAAACCCTCCGGGTTTCAACGGTCAGGGAAGAAATGCACTATGAAAATCAATTTACAGATCGAATGGTAGACGTGCTAACCTAACCGACTTACTCCCGTCTTGCAATCCCTATCAAGGAACTCCTTGGATTTGCCCACGGCAACGGACGCCTTCTGGTCTTCACGTTAATCTTCTCTCTCGTGTCATTTAAATTGCCACACACGACCGGATCCCCTTCTTCAACGTACCGACGTCACCAACGAAAGTAGAAGGGTAGAGGTGATGGATTGATAAAGAAAAAGTGGTGAGAAAATCGCTAGCACATGAAGCACAATAAGAAAAGATCGGTTTTCTCAGTTAGAACATGTTTAATGGAGTGGACAATGATTTTCTCTCAAGTGGGACGGCTCCATAGATATCAATCAAGAATTAGGGCAACCGATTATAGGTGTATATTTATAGATGGCTCGAAAAATAAATTTTAAAAAATTGCACGTTGCTGCGGTGCTCTAGCGTGGCTCGAGGGCGCGGCGAGCACACATAAGGTTTCACGTGAAACCCTCAGCGCGCTTAAGCAGGGAGCAGGCGCGC